>VYYJ01000304.1:0-70474 GCA_021029165.1 Cyphoderus albinus | reverse complement strand
TACCTAGTTTGAACTTTCTCTTCCTTGTGCACGTGTCGTTTTTTGGTGTTTCAAATAATTGACACTTTTCCATAATTAACAGTTCCCATGTCCGTAAATTAAGAATTTCTTGCTGTACCTACTGATCAAATTAAACTAGATTGCATTTTGTCAGAAGAATTTCCTCTATGCCCAATAGAGTTAGTTGCTGAATTTCAACTTTCCAGCAGGTTCCCTCTGTTTGAGACATTGTGAAAACTGCAGAGCTCTGCATTTACTCTAACTTTCCCGAGTGATGTTTCTGTATCCAGTTGCCAGTTGCTAAAAATTCTCGCGCTGCAGCCAGCTCCATCTCCAGTAGATTCGCCGGGCTCTGCAAAACCGCCTTGCTTTCGTCAACACCAGAGTACTTGAAACGGCCGCTCCTCCGCGCTTTCGACATTGCAGCACGTAAAACGCCGGTTGACGGTTGTGTCCATCAACTGCTCCATTATAACTGGTTTGGTCGAACCAACAGCATACGGCATAGGAGGGGTGTACATTTACTCCCTTCGTTGGCACGGTTAGTCAATATCTTCGTGCTGAGTAATGGCTTGTGGCTTTTTGTGGAATGCTAGTCTGCATGTACGGCTGTCAGCCAGGCAGAGAAACGACGACGAGGCGAACGCGAGGGATGGATGGTACGATGGAAAGCGAGGTTCGTGTATTTATGTACATATTGTGAGAAATCTACATCTATAAAACTTTCCTTTCTCTATCAAAACTTTTTTTCCTTTCTCTGTCGTCGTTTTGCTTGCATACTGCCTAAAGTCCGTGACACCGGAGCGAATGAACTTACCTTCACGTTATAGGTATCTTACAAGGAGAAAGTAGAGTGGAGTTATTAGAATATTGTGGTAGTGGATGAGGAATAAATTAATGTATGTACATTCATTATGGCTACTTCGGGAGATTTCTCCCAGGGTGAAAAATATTTTCTCCACTCTACCACTGCGGTTAAACCGTGTAAACGATGTCTAGTGGATTCTGCCTTCTACACAATTCAACTGCCCTGCCAAGCGAGATTTTTATCTATTGCTTTTCCACCGTGGTCACGATCATGACTGTGACTGTGACAAACACTTGAATTATTATTCTATTTTATTATAATAAGTGATAATGGGAAAAGGGGACAGAAAAATAAAAATAAGACTGACTCTATTTTCTAAAAGTGGACACAAATGCCAAGTGGCCCTGGCTGTGACTATGAAATGTGGAATCCACTTCTGTCACAAAGAAATATTTTTAAGGACTTGTCCAAGAGGGCAAACTTGAGCCAGATTTTATGTAGCTAATTTCAGATTTCTTCCCAAAGAAAAATACGTTTTGGTTGTACTCATATAAAATCCAATTCATTTTGCTAACCAATGACTAACATGTAAATGGCCAGTTCATGATTTCAAGTTAAAATCTGAGATGAACAAAATTGAAATTAAGATATGGCAAGCCCGTGAAATTTGGCATGTAAATAATTGGTGGTTATGCGATGCACGGATCCCCAAACATTGAAATTGAATAGAACGCACCTGTTCCTTAAAAAGCTTTTTTCAAATTGCATTATAATAAAATCACCTAATGGCAGGTTCCCACATTGCCAAAATAATATGTACTTACATGAAACATGAGTATCTGTGCGAAAATTGAGAAGACAACAGGTGTCAAAAATTACATTAAAGTTCACACGTCGTTTGTACGGTAGATACATTTTGTGCCTGGTAGTACTGTAGCTGCGAAAAGCGTAAATAATAAAATGAGATGGAAGGATGGAACGATTTCATTTCATTACCAACTTAATTAAACATCACAGCGTAATTATCTTTGAGAAACATGATTAGATTTATTTCAGGTGTGAGATTTTACAAAAAACATAATTAACTTGGGGATCTCATGGCAAAGTAAAATGAGTATTTTGGGATTATTATTATATAGAGGTAACTCTGTATGACTTGCGGCTTGAAAAAAGACACTGATTCTCTCATGTATCAACTTGATCGTAAGAGGAGGCAGGAAAAATTTAATAACTTTTTTTTTGGCAAAAAGAGTTACTCGGTTTGCTTGACAAAGCTAGAGAGAATGTGAATACGGATGTGAAGGGCTCCTTGACATGGCGCAGTGTGTCAGAGTGAGGGAATGTCGCTAGAGAAAAAAAGGGAATGGAAATGAAATAAGGTAAAATTAGACAGCTTATGGGACATTACATTAGAAAAGAGGAAGTTTTCTCGTTTACCAGTTGAATTTCACAAATCTCTTGCAAATCCATCTTGTCATCTTGTGAGAAGGACACACAGTGACAACGAAGGGAAAAGATGGAAAGGGGTTGAGATGTGGTACATTTCTCTCGACTTTAGCGCTGGCACAGAGAAAATCGTAGCGAAGTAATTTCAGCAGCGGTGCTACCCAAAAAGCTGTGGGGAAACTACCAAATTACAGGACATGCATTGTAGTGTTGGGTTGTCGGAGAGGTTAAGGTATCAACTTTTCTGTCATGCTGAGACTTGCAACTCACTTGGTATCACTATGTATATATACGCGTACATTCAACTTCCATTTGCCTCTCTCTTATTCAAAATAATAATCCAGCAACCAGATACAGAAATCTGGAAAGTTCTAATATTATATTTATTATGCTTTATTGTTGAAATTGATACATGCAACATGCTCCGTCAGAGAGTCACTCAGGTAGGTGGGTGGATTCAGGATTCCTCCATAATGTCACAAAACAGTCATGAAATGAAGAAACTTACATGGGTAATAATAATAATAATGTAATATTGTTTTATTTCAGTCTTTCATCCTCTCATTCGTAAGTATGTCATTTTATTTCGGTGATGTGAGAGAAAGCAGAATGGTTGTATTAATACATACTGCTTGCTTGCTGCTTTCATATCTTTATTATTCTCACTTATTTTGTTACATTACACCAACAAGTAGCAAATATAGAAGAAACGTAGGCAGGCGGCGGTGGCGTCGGCGGTCTCGGTTGGTCTTCTAAGTTTGTACGCAATGTACACTCAACAGTATCACTTACTTAAAACTTGTGTATTGAATAAAGTGAGATAAACGTGTACATATTTTTACGTGAGTGTGGGTAGTAGGTACGAAACTCAAGTCCGTCGCACTACTGGTAGGAAAAGCAAGTGGGAAGATTTTTTGCCGAGCAGACAGGAAAACGTCGTCGTCATCGTCATCATCATGTACATACAAGTGTGCTTTTCCTGCTGGCTTACCAACACACACTCACATTGTTGCTGACTTATTATAGCGAAGTCTTTCTTTTCATCCTTTCTCTTCGTCTTCATCATTTGTATTCCAGAAGGCTTCGTAATTCGAGATTTACAAGCTGAATAAGAATGGGAAGGAAGGAAGGAAAAAGTGAGATATAATATGGAGCTGTTCTTGTCCGCATGCAAAAATAGTTGAGTTTAGCTGCTCTGTGGCTGTTGCTGTTCGTGCTGGTGTAATGCAGAAGGAAAGAGTGAGCTGAGCTAGAGAGATACTCACTCACTCACTCCGCTTTTCTTTTCTTCTCTGCTTTCTTTCTTACTCCAAAGTGCGGACTACTTTCCTTTTAATGTGGGCAGACTAGACTGTGGAAGAAAAGGCTACCTATCGCATATCGCCATTTACAGCAGCAGTGCTCCTCCATTGTGCGCCTCCATCTATTATAATTATAAGGCTGTGCATGCAAAAATGTAAAGAGAACGAGAAGACTTACTTTTCTTGACTCCACTCATTACTACTTATTCAGAAAAGTTATTGTGATTTTACATACACATGCGTAAGGTCCTTCATAAAAGGAGAAAATGGGAATCTCCATCCACTGGCCTTTCTTCTTATTGCAATATTACAGGGTGGAGCATGTACAACAATTGTAGGTATTGTTGTGTGTTCGTTGGTTGGTAGTCGGTTACACTTTCACTCTTGGGATTCTCATATAAATTCCAATTCCCTGGATTTTCTCGAAATTAATGATTTCCAGCTCTGTGCCCATCCATGTCCTATGAAAATAAGAGGCCTGCTGATTTTCCATGTCGAAAGAAAAGCCTTTTATTATTACAACGACTACTTTAGCCAGACTCAGACAAAGTACGAAAGCCATGGATGGATACTGTTCAGAACATAGGAGAAAAAGAGAAAACGTTTATTCTCGCTTTCCCGATTTATTTGGAGAAAAGAAGAAAATACTTACTTCATCAGGCTCCGCTCTTGTATATTTTATACTCTGTGAAGGCCTCATGTGATTTCGAGCTCACTTCCCTGATATAGTCGAGATGTGCATAACTACGTTTTATGTGAACAGGTTCATTATACTCGGCTAGTATGCGTAAGTACGTAAGACGTATTTCGAGGAGAACAGCTTCAAAAGAAAGTTGCACCACTTCCACTTTCCATTATTATCAAAAAGTGGTCCGAGAGAGTTCTTCTGCTTTTTGCTCAGTCTCAGCTCACAAACAATACTTGCCATTATTACTACGTGGATTTAGCTTTTATCCTTGGCTTTAACAAAACTTTTCTTCTTACTCGTTATTCTCCTTATTACGACTCAAGACTGAGCAAGTGAATGCTGACTGAAACAGAACATACACGCTTTTAATTCCATTCCGCGGGCAAAATATGACGGGAATCTTTTTATTCCTTAATATTACGACGGTTGTAAATTTTTAATTATTCTTCCACTGGAGTCATTAAAACCGCCAAAGATCTACTTTTTCCGGCATTCTCAACAAATATTATTGATGAAAGTAGATTTTTCCCTGGTGAAATGACGTCAATCTCGAGCGAATCATTGGGCTCAGTAATGAGCTATGAAAAGTTCTTCTCCCACTTTTACAACACAGCTCCACTTTTAATTGCTTTGTTTACCTGGCGAAATTGGTCATCATTAAAACATAAAATGCAAATCAAAATTAAAGGAAAGGAATAAATGTTGAAATCGTAATAAAACTACCCAAGAGTCATTCCCATGCAAAAATTATTGTTTTGTTTAAATTGCTTCAGGATATGGCTCGAATTAGTACGAGGGTTTTAAAACTGATCACAAAATTATGAAAATTCTCATCTCATCTCATTTATATTTTTTTTGTTAAAAAAGAAGGCGTGAGTGACTTGTGCTTATGCTGTGCGTCCATTATCAGCTCGAGAAATGGTGCCTTACTCACAAAACATCGCATTCACATCACCGCCCGTGATCTTTCATTATTTCATTCAACAGGATACATTTCAGATGGAGATAGTAGCATGTAAAGTGCTTGTTAAAAACAGGAAACTAAAAGCAATTTTTTTGTGTTTTAAACAAAAGCCAGCCCTGGCATTTCATCTCTTTTAATTTGACTCACGTTTGTTCACTGTTCACATCGTCGTAACGTCATTCTCATCAGAAGCAGGAGAAACGTATCACATCACTGATTGAATTCATGACAGCCGGTTTGTTCCAGCTTATTACATCCTGCAAATATTGATGTAGGTGTGTTTTGTTGACGAAACTTTTGTTAGTTTGTAGCGTGTTCCACTCTAAAACCATTGCGAGCATCAATATAACTTTAATAATAAGCAGAGTGATTTCGCTTTTTCTCCTCCCTTTTCTTTTCCCAAAAATTACTCCGAGCTAGAAACAAAAGTGAAGGAAACCAAGTTGCTCGATCTGCCTAAGGTATTCCTCTACATTTGTAATATCGCTGTGTTCTTCTTGCAGAAGTGGATTACTCACTCACGACAACGACTCGCTGTTGGTAGTCATGTTTAAACCAATGAAATATACATAATTACACCAGAGAGACGAATGAATATCCGCTTGAAAATACCTCAAAATCCCAATCTCCTCTCTCGTCTCTCCTTCTTTTCCCTTTTCTTCGCAATAGTATTACCCAATGCTTCTCATTCCCTGTTTTGTCGCTCTGCAATGAATTTTCATTACCTTTTCCTTGTAATAACAGGCATTTCACTCACTAGAACTACACAAGTTTCGCTCCACTAAAATAACTTGTTTACTAGCAACTAGCAGGTAATGTAATGACTGACTGAGTACAGGCACAATCTTCTTGTAGAAATGCTCCGAGCAAAAGCAAGCAAAGCCAAACGAAATTGTATTTGGAATGAAGGAAAAGTGTCGGAGTTTGGGTAGGTAGGTTTACTAATAGTCACAGCAATGTGGACGTGGAGGTAGGTGGAAGTGCCATATGGTTTTTGTGGTGAACTAACTAAAAACTTGTGTGTATATCTCTAAGATGACGATGACGATGACGACGGTCGTGATCATGATGATGTAAAGGCGAAGAACTTACTTTTGGTCATAGGAGGATGTCTGCCACGACGACGATGATGATTCATGATGATCATGATTACTTATATACAAAACTCCTTTCATCAGCTCAGTTTATGGCAGAGGTAAAGAACGTGCCACTTCCCTTATATGCAGTACTTACAAACATTATATCATAACGATCATCATGGATCATGTACCTAATTTCAAAAAATAGAAATTCCCTCTTCTAGGTACAGCTACGCTCTGTTTAGACGTTCTCTCTGAATTCTGGAAACACCACACAATCCAATAGAATTTTTATGTGTGAATTTTGCATAAGGAATTTTCCTAGAGAGCATTAGCAAGCGGAATGACGAGATGAGTTTTTTTGGGTTGGGTGAAGTCAGATTTATGCATGGCTCTGTTTACCATCTAACTCAGACTCGCTCACTTATTTTCCACAATTTGAGAATGTACGCGGTGTTAAGGTGAAGAAATAGTGCGGTAATAGTAAAAGCAACATGACCAACGGTGGATTCACTTCATGAAACGGAATAAGATGGAGAGAGAAGAACAAGCTCATAATTCCTTTTAATGTTCCCATATTCTTACCTTCTGTTTGAAACGTTCCATTTTCCATGCATAATTCTCTCACATTTTACACTCAACCAAGAGCAACACTTTTTTGGACGATATAACGAAAAATAAAATGACGATGTGCTTTTATGAGATAAACGCTCGGCTCAACTCAACTCAACGTTTCCCACAACCCAAGCCAGCAACACACACACACACAAAACGTCTCTCTTCTTCCTTGAAAGGTGATCCTGCTTCTGGCAACGTGTTTTCAGCCTGGTATTAAAAAAGTATCTCTGATATGTGCTCACAAGAATGTTGTTATAAATAAATACCTTTACGTACACCCCTGACTTGACACTCATTCCAGAATAAATTATTAGATATTTGGCCACGCATGACGTGGCATCTACGAACCATTTTTTCATTACACCTCAAAAAATTCACTTTTTACTTTCTTTCTTCACGTTCAAGTGGAACCCCACCCAACGGAACAGAAGAAATGGCGGAAAATGAGCTAGTAAGAAAAATTGAATGAGTAAAGTACTCAAATAAAAACAACGAGAAGGAATTCATTTTATTCTTTGCCAAAAATTGTCCGCATTCTGTGTTAACACTTCCAAATGATACCACATTGATGCACTAATTATTTCCATTGTGAATACAAGCAAACGCATCTGCGGAAAGTGACGATATTTTTTATTTTCTTTTGCTAGGTAATTCAAGAAGTAAGGAATGCTCATCAATGGATACTTAATTTGTGTTGTTGCGAGTTTAAGAATTTACGCATCATTATTCAAAGTCATCATCACGATAGTTATCCGCATGCATCGCATTCGTTTCAGAAAGAAAAAAAAATATCAAGAGACAAAGTGAATCTATGCAAGTCTTTGTCTCTCTCTTTACTCAGTCATCTTCATCTTCTGGGAGAGTTGTGAAAATGTACAGAACACACCAGAATATTTGATTTCACCTCACTTTTTTTGGGTTGGTTTTGCTGATGATGCTGACTGACATTATTATCAGAGACCGGTAATTAGCGCATATCCACGAGTTAGCCTCCTTGCTTGCTTACCTTTTACGTGTACAATCATCTCAGAGGTACAGAAGATAGGTACGAAACCATTAATTATAACAGCTTCATTGAGCACACAAAATGCTCAGTTTGAGTTACTTCATTGGTGTATTAGATAACGAAAATTCCACTAAAATTGTGCACCAAACATTTTCTTTTCCACCAAAGATGAAACTTACAAGAAGAGCGTACGTGCACACAAATACATAAATACATTTCATTGTATTTTTTTGCTGGCGATGTAATGAGAGGCAGGCTGACACTGCTGCTCATCACTTGAATGGAAAAAAAGAAAGCTTTGGTTATTTTTATAACGCATCCCTTTTCTTACCTAATGGGAAACTTACTGACCAGATGAGGATGATTGAAAAGGACATAAATGAAAAAAAAAGGCTTTTTCCATTTCTTGATGATAATGAATGATGATGCTCTCCGGTGTAGAATGGCTTTTGTGGTTTCCCTTGTTCTTGCTCAGAGCACACGAATTCTAAAAGGCTAAGACGAAACGAAATGAGCGAATGTGAATCTGTTGGTGGCAGAGCTCGATCCACACACCTGAAACTTTGCTCACCTCCCACTTAAGATTCTTAGGTTAAAGCAAGTATCAGGCGCCAGATCAGAGCTCTTTCATTTCGTTTCATTCCATCCACTTGCTTTGTGTCGTCGCGGATGGATGAATGAAATAGCACTTGTGTTCGTGGCGCTGAATTTTGTCGTCAGCCGAAGGAAAAAAAATCTCGCCAGTGATGTCTTCGTGGTTGCTGGTCCAGGATGATAATGATGCTGGAAGCGTTTAGGAGAAGGAGTCGTCTCCTGGTATTAAAGAAGAGTCGTGGTTGCGAGAGTGTGAGTGGTTTCATTTTCCATTTTCTACCAGAGCAGAATCAACTTGATTTCTCAGCTTGTGGACTCGCCATCGTGTTTTTGAGAGCAGAGTTGCATCAGTTTTTTCCCTTCCACGGTTATCATCTCCTCACATCTCTTTTTCTTGGCTGCCTTAGGACATCACTCGTTTCCTTACGAAGAAGCGAAGAAGGAGAGAAATTGAAACGAGTCTAATAATCTTGTTCTCCTCGTCCTCGTGCTGTAGATTTAGATGTACAATAACAAAGAATCTTCTTTGCCACACACAACCCTTTCATGGAAGGCGGTGGTGGAGACGATAGGAGAGAGACGTAATACAACTTTCGTCATATTGCGGCTTAAATCCACCTCTTCTACAGCATTTCCAATACTGCACAGCGGGATTCGCTCTTTAATTCAGACTCTCCTCTTTTCTTTCCCAAAATCTTCCCAGTGTTTTAAAGAACGATTTTTCTCTTTTAGTGTGCCTTTGTCCAGTATTTGCCTCCTTGTTCTTGCTCGCCCCTTTTCTCTCTCTCGACACTGACTGGAAACCCCGAGAAGGTGAAAGTTGATTTGTTCAAGATCGCTGACACACCTGAAACTTTGCTCACCTCGTCATTAAAGTAAAGGTTGAGCAACGATTCAGGCCGGCCAGAAATCTTGATTTGTCATTTCAATAATACACTGACAACTTGAAGAGTTCCATCCCACAGACCTGTGGATGTCTGTCTCATATTCGGATTTTAAACGGCTATCGTTTTGATCTTTAACCTTAGCGAAATTATCCGAGGCTCAATTTTCAAATTCCGGGTTCCACACTTTAAAGAGGTTGTGAGTGGGATGTAAAATGAGTATCGTCTGGAACAAGTTGGAGTCACATCCAAGTATTAAGCACCGTTTCCACAAAATGACAATTTTTATTCCGTGTGTGTGACGTTTCCCAGCTCCACGGTCCATGTGCAATGAAGATCTCAGTTGGGTTGAACGAAGCGGCAGAGGTAAGGCAGGAGCAGCAGAATCTCTTTCACTCCACTTCCACTCCACTCCGCTCTCCTTTGCAAAGACCACTCCAGCATTGACTTGACTCGCCGTGTTTTTCCTCTTTCGACTTTTTATCTTGCTTTCTAATTTTTTCTTGGGTACAATGCCAGCTTCCAGCAGCCACGTAACGTAACCTGTAATGAATATGAAAGTGATTATATCAAAAGGGACGATTTTATGCGGTCTAAACCTCGCTGGAAAAACTCATTAGTCTTGAGCAAGCAGAGTAAAGTGAAGTAAAGCACACAGAATCACACTCAAGCATGCATTTCGTACTTTCCTCTTATCACACTCTCATTTCAAGTCAAAAAATGGTGATATAAATTTTTGAGAATATAATACCGTCATAAAGGCCGTATAGATAGAGGTAAGTAAGTTCAAGTTGGATGGAGCGTCTCTCGCTAGTTAGCCTAAATATACAATACCATCATATCTCACTCTAGACACATACAGATGTATCTGTAATAATAATAATAATCAGACAAGGCAGAAAGCATAAGAAACAGAGGTGGTGGTGTGATACGTAACGTAAGTAGCAGCAAGCAAACAGTCGAGTCGTCATCGTCATCCTCATTCTAGAAGTAGTCTCCCACCACCGTAGTTTACTTGGCGAATGTATGACATGAAATGATTATGATATGATATGAACTACTCTGAACAAAAGTATGAGAAAAAATAGAAAACCATGCTGTTCCTGCCACACGCTTGCTTACTGCTACTACTACTTATAATAATACTTCGCGTCGAGACAGAAACAGAGAGAGCATCATCATCATCGCCGTGAAATGAAAAGTAAAGCTGATAACGCCCGCATTCATTTTCGGTCAAAAACTGGCTGGAACGATAAAAAACCATCTGCTCTTTCTATCTTTTCCTCCTCTATCTCTCTCTTTCATTTATGACTTGACGTAAGTAAAGTAACAGTAGACGTTGTAAAGCCTAGCAAAAAAAAACTTGAGTTTTGTCTCATTGAAAAGGGATAGAGAAAAGAAGATGGAAAAAGAGTGAATGGAAAACCACATCGCATCCAAAAGTGTGTACATTCAAAATACTGCCACTGCCACCGCCACCTCTCTTCTTCTCTGTAGTTGACACAAGAAGTATTAAATAATACAAGCTCACTGCGTCGAGTAAAAAAAACGTTTTTAATAGATTCAGCCTTCGGAAAAATCAACGAAGAAAGTAAAAAAGTAGCATGTGCACAAAGCACAAGAGAGGAAAATATGGAGTGAGTTGAGTGGAACACACCCGAATATAAAGCATTTTTCTATCTGCATTTTTATAATAACTCATATCATAACTCATAGAATTTCATGCCACCATCAAAACACCACCACCGAACACTTCTTTTTATTTTTTTTATTCATCTAACAGCACTGTGGAAATAGTAATAATCTTTCTTTACGCAGTATTTTTTTCCCTCCTATTACATTTTTACTGCATCAATGCCAAAATCTACTGCTAGCAGTGTCAGTAACAGCCCAAGCTACATACCTATATAACTGTTGTTTGTAACCTCCTAACCAAACCAGCATCATTGTCGTCATCAACTTTTACTCCTTTATACTACCCAATTTAATTGTGTCCACTTCTTCCACCTCCGCGTTTACCACACTATGACTTGTGAAACCCCGATGGCACTGTTTCCTCTTTCTGTAATATTAAAATGAATCCACCGTTGTTCCTCGGCTCTTATCGTGTATTTATTGGAATTCAAGTAATAAATAAATTTTTGCCTCGGCTTGTTTTAACAACCTCCAAACGAACATTGTTCCATCTGCTCTACTCCTGTATTTACTCTGTAATGGGGTTCCATATAAATATGAAAATGAACGTAAAAAAGGTGGCGGTGGTCAGCTGCGTGAAGCCACACAGATTTGACCACGTTCTGGTTAAGCCGCAACTAACAACCAATGGTAAGGTTGGGATCAGTCACTTGGGCTATGATGACGAAGAGATTAAGTGAACGGGGACAAAGACACTGTGTGGTCATCGTAATGAACTTTTTACAACGAAATGTTCATCAGATGACAGAAATATGGATTTAAGGTTTTTTTTCATGTATACAAAAACGCCATTTGTTATCATTATTAATTTTGGCTTCACGCAATTAATTTAATTAATCATAAATTGGGATTTCAAGTGTATTGTTGCCAACGATAATTGGCTGTGTAGAATATTAATTCTTTATCGATTATGGTCACGAGTTGGTTAAATGTTAAAACTTAAAATCAGCCTCGCCATTTCTCGTAGTCTGCAAGGTTTTACCTCTACAACAAAAATATACAATGTAACGTTGCTTGACAAGACGAGATTAAAAAAGAAGGGACTTTCTCGAAAATGAAATCCAACCCGGTTTTGATTACGCTTATCCTTATTTTTGAAGTGCCGACAATGCCTTTTTGTCTTTCAATTTCGTCGAACATGATCAAACAAACAAACGAGAATGTCGGTCGTGTCGCTCACAAATAAAAAGCCAAACGTCATAAACGTCGCACACATAACTCAGTGGAAAATCGAGTCAAACAAAAGCGAATGATAAACAAAGCCTTTAGTTCGTACATGTGTACCTAAAGAAAAAATAGAGGAAGAGAAATGAAATGAGATAATCAGAACAGAATTATTAGTGATAATGTGAGTATCAGTGACTCAGTCAGTGTACTTTGTATTTTTGGACAGTCTTCCATGCAGAACACGAACTCGACACGAATTATCATTGACATGTCAAACACACCGATGCTGATGATTATTACCTATTATTGACATCATAGGAAGAGTCATATTGATACTGTGTGGGCTTTAAAAATGTTCGCTACATTTTATTTCGGTAATGCAAAATATAGATAAAAATGAGCAAGGTAACTGAAAAGAGAATTATCCATTTGAGCAGTCATTGGAAGTAATGAGGAGCAATAAATACATGTATAATACAAGCCTGTGTACAACTGCAGCAACACCGTTCATTGTCGTTTCTTATATTATTTTATAGGTACTATGCGGCAAAGAGGAGATACCGGCGAGGCCAACCAAATCGGTATCACGCAACATGACGTGATTCCATGTAATAAGCAGAATCAGACTGGTAAAATATTTTATTATTCTGTTTTGTTGTGCCTCCTTCATTACATACATTACGTACATAACATAACTTAGGTACATATATTGTATTGTATTATGCCGTCCATGTACACTTTAAGGTGCTCGCTTTCCCCTTTTTACAATGTTGTTTCGATTACTATGATTATGGTTATTATTATTACATGCCCACCTACTTACTAATACAACTCACTGGCAGCGCACTACAAAAATATCCACAATGAGAAGAAAAGACAGGAGCAGAAATACATTTTTGTCCCATCAAAATTTGATATTTTGAGGATAAAATTGTAGGAAAGCCGGGGTATTCGGAGATATCATGACGGTTACATGATAATAATAGTAATAATACAGGAGAGATTTCCAAGAGCGGCCAAACTTATATGATAATAATAATCATAATACTCATTCGCACGAGTTGCGCCTAGGGCGAAAGAGTAACGTGAACGTCAGCTATTTAAGGCAAATATCAAACTCAGGAGAAAAAAAATAAGTACGAAATGCCACGCTATGTAGTGTAATGTCATGTGAAAAATGTTTCAGTCCTCACTCACAGATCTTGATATGATACTCATCATCGCACCAGATCGCAGCGTATGCTGCTCAATCCTTTGAAAATGTGAGGAGAATCGGAATACTTTGTAAAGAAAGAAAGACTTTTCCATCTCGTTCATCTTCTTCCCTGAGACGCGCATTCCACAAACTTCAACTTCAGATAGCCGTCTAGTTGGAGCTAACATTTTATTTTATAAATCAACTTTCATATTTATTTCCAAGTGGCAGTCTACAATATACATATTATAACAGTGTGTATGTATAACACAGTGCACACCTTGCTAACTTTAAGATGGGACGCGGACAGAGTTGGTGACGATAATGAAAAAGATTATGTATGTATATGCATTTATGTATGTATCTACGTACGTAAACTGCGTTAAAGAAAGAAAAGAAAGAATTTCAAAAATTGTAACGTAAGACGAAAGCGTGCGTTTCCCTCTGTGTGCATGAATGTTGACATGAGAATTTGCCTTAGGAAAAAGGAAACAGTGCAATGATCTGCTTCCCTGCCTCTTCTTCGTCATCATCATCATCATCTCTCTCTAAGAAATTATATCACACACCAGACACTAACACACAGGTTGAAAGAATCTTTTAAAAGGCTTTTTATTTGTCGCTGGGTAGTTCTTTCAAAGAAAATACTCCACTTTTTAAATATCATATTTTTATAATGCTTCTGGAGGAACCTCTAAATTAGAAGTTGTAAACGAGAGAAAAATATTTTTTATTAATATAATGCCTCATGCTTTTGCCTTGCCTCCTCTTACATACATGTATGTAAGTGTCACGCATGTAAGTTTACCTTTCGTTAGATTATTATTTTTCTACTTCTTCAACTTCGTATTATTATTATTATTATGTAAAAAGAAACTTGAAAAATCCTTTGAAACACATCATTCTTGTGAACGTCGTTCTTCAAGACACTAATCCGACTGCTCATCCATTGAAAACTTTTAATCTCTGCTTTAAACTATCTCCCATCACCGGCAGAGGTACTACAACACATCTAAATACTACAGCCTCTAAAATGCATCGTCATTGGGCTGCGAATCTTCTGTGTGATTGTGAAGGAACTAAAAATACAGTGTTCATCTTCATCTTCATACTTTTCCTAGTCAGGTTTTCCATCCATTCACAGAGTGAAAGGAGTGTCTTTTTTTCTTTTGAATTCATTCTTTTTTTTTCTCCTTTCTTACGACTCGACTACCTACAACTATTTTATTTCATTTTCGACTCAACTCAGCATCACATCATTGCCATTATCACCGAATTGAGAAGAATGGAGCGAGGTATGAAAATATAATAAGACCAGAGATCTGAATGTTGGCTACTATTTTTTTCCTTTTTATTTCTCTCTAGTGTAAATCTGCGTTCCTACACAAAAATACGTCGTCAGTCATGAGCTTGAGTATAATGGCTCCCATTCTTTCCTTTAGACGTCTTGCTGAAATTCATTCAGGCCTCAACTTTGAAGTAGACATTATCTTTTAATACACCTTCATTTCATAGATATGTGGACGTGTTCATCTTAATTTTTTCACTCTCAATGACTGACTCAGTGAATACGATGGGTCCAAGTCGAGCAAGAAAAAAATCCTTTACTTTTCCCCATCCTCTTTCTTTTGTCTCGCTATCATTAGTGAAACTGACTTTAAAATGCATTTGAAATACGCACTCATTCATTCCACTTATATTAACATTCTCATCTTTTGTCTGCTTCATACACACATTATGAAGTGTCATCCTGTCTTTTTGTTCCTTTTTTTCTCCACTTTTTTCAACTCATTCATCCATCCATATTTTGTGGCCTGATGGGTCCAGTCCAGCCAGTTGTGGTTGTCATACAAATTATTATCAGTTCAATGTAAAATAATATTCTAGTGCCTTCATGGTGATAGCAGTGAAATTTTATCAAGTTTGGTATCATCAAGGGGATATCCTGTCTGACGATAAAATTCAATTCATTCATTCACTGGCTGGACACTGTTATCAGGGAATGCTATCGAAATCCGTTTTCAAAAGTTTTATTAATTCTGCCCAAGTACAAATGACCATATGGGCACAATACTCAGTCCATGACATGATTGCGATAATTTTGAGTTTGTTTGTATGTACTTACATACGTCAAGAATGCAGATTGAAATGATTTCTTATTTTTGAAAAATGTTACTGAACTCGAGAAAGAAATCAGTGCGCAATGTTGCTGTCAGAAATGCGAGTGTTCAAATACGGGGATTCAGAGGATATTGTAACGTAACGTGAAACTTTGCGCTGTGGAGGAAAGAGGTTACCTGAGTTGAGAAGTGATTCTGCAGAATGTTTTCGCGTTGACGCCAGAGTAGTCCGCCGTCAGTCAGTGCGTTTGAATTTGAAGTGGTAGTGAGTCAGTCACCTAGTCAGTGATCCGTCAACTGCTCGTTCCACACAAACGCCAACAGGCAAATAGATACGCTTGCTAAGCAAGCGCAAATTACATATAATTTTTCAATCCCTTCTCAACCTTTCAGTTCCTTTTGCAAGTCAAATTCACTGCTGCATCCTGGTCTCACTTGTCTGCTCGCAGTTTCTCTCATGCAAAATGTAAACATACGATACGAAGAATTTTCTCTCAAAAGTCATCCCCTTTGGCTTTTACTTCTTCTGCTCCCTCTCGCTCCAAAGATTGACTTTTTAACGAGAAAAGAAAATCTCCGTTATGTAAATGCAGAGAGCTGTGTGAGACGAATTTTTACGTCTTTTTACTTGCCTTTCATTTTATTTTCCCTTACTTCACAAATGAGATAATAAAACTCACCCAGCATAAATTTTTATTTTATTTCACATTTTTTACACTTTCGTCATTCCCCATATAAAATGTGAAGCATCTACATTTCAAAGTTTTTGCAAAAAAAAATGAATTCGTAACAATTGCGATAGTATCGTCCCATCAGGTAAAAAAGTTAGCACTTACTTCATTTCTGTTCTAACGACGTTTCGAGTTACTGATCTTCATTGTGTCTGCAGATTTTTTTTTGGTAACTCTGCTGGTGTGAGAAGTTGTGACTTTTTCTTGAAAAATACTGTTGCGAGCAACATGGAGCGAGTGCCAGTGCGGCTGACGAATTGCTGTGCCAAGCGGTTGTGCCTAATGCTATCAAGATGGAATGTGAGAAGTGCCAGCAATTCATGTAGAATGCTGAGAGAGAAGATGAACATCTCAAGTGATTCGGCAACTGTGATTTCCCCTTTTTAAATATAACCTTCATTTCATTTCATCCTTCCATCTCAAATAACTTACTTAAGCTAACAATCGTTAAAAAGAGAAGTCGCTTCCATCTCCGTTACACTTGCAACCATACATCTTCTTTTTCAGTAGCAACAAGGCAAGGCGAAACTGACGACGACGAGACGATCATCAGCATCATCATCATGTTGATGATGAGATGAAAAATGAAGTAGTGAAAAAATTCCCTCACATACCAAATAGATCAAGCTTGTCGTTTTTCTCTCTGAGCATCGCATAAAATAAAATGCAAATCTTGTCTAATACTAAACTACCACTTTTTAGCACAAAAGAAGAGTAACTCCGAGATGAAAAGATAAACAAGTAAACGTAACGTACAAAAAAAAACAAGTTAAAGAAAATGGATGTTATGTTGCAGTAGTTGTTGTAATAGCACTGGTAATAGTGATAGCCTGGCAATAATCATGAAAAAATCAGTAAGTCGGCACGAATCAGGCCAAGCCATGCAGAAGAAGTCATAAAGATTTGAGTGCTGCTACCATATAGCAGCAGCAGCAGCGAGCAACCAATTTTTTCCATGTTTAATGCTCCTGTTACTGATCTGTCTCTTTAACTGCTTTTTCTACACTCTCTATTTCGCTATCAGAATTGTTGCTACCGGGAAAGGTAGATGAAAATGAAATGAGGTAGTTTACGCTGGCACAACAAAATTCGGCAGAAAGTAGTAAAGTATTACGTATTTATTAACCGTATGCATAATGCGACGTTTCTTGGTCCTACTCTCATCGACTTCTTTTCATCTTGTAAAATGGAGTGATTGAATTGAGTGGCGAAAAGGAAGCACGTGCTTCTAGGTGCAAAGGCAATACTAGCAGAGTAGCACTTGACAGTTTAATAATAATATAGAACGTCTTAAAGGGAATTGCTACTGCATCTATGAATCTCATATCCTGGGCATAAAAATAATAATGGGAATAGTAATAATAAAAATAATCATTATCGTCTCGTCATTCGCGAAAGAGGAAAAAGGAAGCAAAGGAGCGTCGACAATGCAACCACGTTTGCTACTGGACTTGAGCCAAGAAGAATGACGTGAGACACTGAGAGTGAGAGCGATGGCTAAGCAGGTAACTTTTCTTTCTCGTATTTACTCCTTTGCTACATTAATATATTGCCGTCCACAGCAAAAGTTGAAATCGTTACGATACATTACATTACAGCAGCCACAACTTGAGCTATTTGAGCCAGCTTTCATAGCTTTCATGTTCACGTTGTTTGGAATGTAAACAAGCCATTGATAAAAAATTACAGGGCAAGCAAAAGCCATCCTTCATTAATCTTATTTACTATTACACTGAGAAAAAACGCATTTTTTTGTCTCACTTAAAGAGCGGCAACACTTAGCAGTTCGTGGTGGCAATTTAATCCGTCAACTCAGGTTATCATTTAACCTGCATTGCATTCGTCCATGCACGCTCCGTTCTTCCTTAATTCCCTAGCACTTTTGTCTTCCTGATTAGAATGCATAATGCAGCAGCGACCGACCGACGATCAGCATATCAACAGTTTTCCATCCTTGCCAAAGGCAATTTCTCAATTCAATCAAAAAAGTTCTGAAACAAGCTCAATGCACAATTCTACCTTGCTAACTAGTATCGTTTACAAAAAAATGTACGTGCGCTAGTCAAGTCTGTACAAGACAGTACACACTAAATGGTATAAAAATGCACAAATATGATACCATGTTACCAGTTGTAAGTAAATATTATTACCTAAGTATCTTTGTGTGTGCATGCATTTATTTGTGACGCCAGAAGAATCGTCATAAGAGAAAAGAGATCTGAGAGAAAGAGAAAAAACGAATTACGGATTCAGATCACATCGACAACTTTTTTGATTGAAAAAGTATGCCCCACACTTGAATTTAATTATGCAGTGAAGACAAGTGTATTAGCACATTAGTCTTGTTAATACTGACACCTTGTCAGTCTACAATATTATTATCGATGAGAATGGATAATTTGTCGGGAACTTATTCTTCTCAAATAAATCATTTGAGAAGATTCTTATTGTTATTGATGGGAATCAATAAATTAAAATCTAACAAGCATCACGTTTCCCTTTTTGCAATGATCTGCCTTCTTTTCACTTAACGCTATTAAATCAAATTTGAGTATTACAGAGGTATTTTTTTGTGGTGACGATGACTGAATGTATCTATGTATTTCATTTTTTTCGGTGCATCATTTTTGGTTGACTGAACTATCACATCATCATCATGATATGATTCTCATTCTCATGATAACATGCAATCATGCGGAACTTTTTTAAAAAAGCATCTGACTATTTTTTTCGTCTTTTTTTACTACAGCCGTGCCTTTTTCTCTGAACACATGTGATCCATGTCGGCACATGATAGAGTAGATAAAGCTAACCATCGTCATCTCCTGCTCAGAAGCAGTATCACATCACATCATATCACATCATGGAACTCCCATTTTATTCATTCACTTACACAACTCAAATATTTCTTTGAGTGCGAGACACATGTAGCAAGGGATTCTCGATGTTAGTTTTATTTAATATCTGTAAAAAGTTGGAAAGAAATCAAGGAAATGAATTTGATTCTTGGAATCTTTTTTCTTCAAGCAACCGTGTAATAATATCATCGTGAAATAATACCAGACTGGATATGGATATGAGCTGGGGCAGAGCGACTCAATGGAAAAGAAGTGAGATTGAGAGGGCACGGAAAAATGTGTGTGTTGTCGTCGTCATGCCGGGTGAAAACTAGGCAACTATTGCAACTCCAAACTGAATATTATTCAGTTGTAGGAGTATTCAAGTTACAACACTTGTACAATACATGTACATAAGCATAAGACATGGATGATGATGGCCCATCGCTTTTTTACTATCAGATCGGGCATTTTCGTGCCAGCCAGTAACAGCCATATCGTTACAGCAGCGCCAAGACTTGTTCTAAACTAAACTAGAGCTCCAATAATCTCCCGTTTATTATTGCACGTCCGTGTAAAAAACCGACAATCTGAAGACTAAACTGAAAGCAGGATGCATAAAATGAATAGGCTTTTTATTACAGTCAAAACTCCGTCTTCACAAAGAAAATTCGGACAAAACTGTTTTGATTTTCTTCTGTGTCATGTAATGTCTGCTCAAAGAAAAATTTTTCCCTTCTTCGTTGTATCCATTCTTTGTGCAAGGCTGCTGCTCTTCCATCGACTTCATGAGTCATGTCGTGATTAGATGCTTTCTTCTTTCTCATTCTCTTCGGTACTAGCAAGTAAAATAGAGAAGAAAAAAGTTGCCGGTTGGTGGGCCAATGTACATACGTAACTTATTTCCTTAGATTTGCTTTTCTTGTCGTGGCGATTTTCATGCTGAAGGCTGTTTTTCCTTAAAACACATGAAATCCAAATAGGAAATTGTATCCAAGTGTGTCGGTATGCGCTGCTTGGTGGCAAAGCAAACAGTGTTGTTGGCGATATCTGACTATCCGAGTTTTATACAGCTAGTAGACAAGCAGAGCACTGCTTTTCCTCTCTCTTCTATCAACAGCTCCGTAGATTTCCTCTTGGTGTGCATAATACGAAGCCGACGTAATAAAGCGTGATTCTCCCAGAGCCAGATGGTCTGCAGCACGCTTATCACCGAAAATAAACCCCTCTTGGCAGTCCAAATAAACAGTGCACACCAGCACCACAAGTCATCTTGACTAGGCCAATTTTAGCCCTCTCTGCTCACATCACAGCTTTTAACTTTCCTTTCCCTCTATTACTTAGTGCACGCTCTTCTGCCCGACGTTTTCACTAAACTCACTTCATTTTTGCTTCTTTTTAGTTACACTCCACTTTACGTTCCTTCACTTCCTCCTTCTGCTCAGACTCCTCCATCCAACCAATTCCATAACTTAACTTCCTTTCCAAACTATTTACACGCCATGCACCAAGGCGAGGCTTCGTTGCCTTTGATTCGCTTTTAATCTGATGATACAACGCGAGTAATGATAACAGTAATAAAATCCTGTTTCTTGAGCTGATTTCGCCACAGCCTAGAGCCATGCTGATGTGATGTATGTGTACCTAGCATGTAGGAGTTTGCACTGCACCACTCTCCTACTCAACACTGTGTCCATCTCAAGCGGATCAGGTTTGTCTGCAAGAAGACAGTTTGACACATGCAAGGCGCACAAAATAACCCAGCGCAGACAAGTGCTTTTCCCAACAGAAAAAATCATTTTCTTCGCCATTTACGCTTCCAAGAAAATGATTTTTTAAAAACATTTAAAAAAAATGCTCAACCAAGATAACTAGCCGTATCATGCTACCTCCGGAATGTGAATTGTGGACACAGAAAGCACTGACTTGAGTGAGCGTTTCAGTGTGCAAACGTAAGCTGCTCAAATCATCACATCATAATTGAATTTTCAGAAAACTGTACAATATCTTGTTGGTGCTACGTTTTCCAACAATTCTTACATGCTACGATGAAAATCTCGACGCGAAATTCGCTACTGCTCTAGTCCTGTGTGTGCATTACGTAAATAGTCTTTTCATGCCTTGATCATGGATCTTGGCGATTCCACCAAGAAATATCCGAGTGCTCTCTCTTGATGGTGAAGTGAAGGCTGGTTGGTCTGTTCCTTGTACTGATGCATAAAGTGCGTGAGTGAGTGACTCCAGAGGCCTTATTACATTGCCTGAGTGATTAGAAGATGAACGTTTTGGAAAATGTTTTCGAAGATTTAAAGCCTCCTGTAGGTATCCACTTTATGTAAGATGCATGCTTATGATGTTTCGTGAGTAAAGTAGTAGGTAATAGGAAAATACCAAATCGGGGAAGTGAATTAAACTCCTATTCTGACTATTCTCGGTATTACTCTTTGAGTCTAACCGTTTAAACAAGAGGGAGGGAGAGCGCAGGCAGAGGAAGAGACTTTCATAGACTGCAGAGCAGAGATGAGATGAGAACGACTTAAAAACGTGAAGAAAAAACACAATGCTGAGAATAGAGTGATCCTCGAGAAGAAGTGCAGAACTAGTTCTTTTTGTTGAAGCTATATTTGTGTCCCACGACCTCATGCCTAAAAAGTTTATGCCCGGTCACGAAGCTCGTGAATCGGCCATTCACGATCTGCCTTCTATCTTTTCAAAAATGGATGTAAGAAAGAAAAAAAATTCTCCTCAGTTTGTCTCGTCATCGTTTCGTTTTGCAGTGTATGAAGAAGAAGTAGAAGCGAGCAAGATTTTCTTCTTCTACACCCTGGTCGAATAAGGATATTACAAGAATATTTGTAAAGACGACGACAGCAGCGTCTAAGGAAGGATTTAGTCTTATTTGTACTCTACCATGCATAGCGAAATGATCATTGACTTGATTCCGATATTGCTTTTAAGCTTGATATTTCAAACTCGAACATCTCTGTTTTATACCACTTTACCCACTTTCATAAATATAGGAGATGAGCTCAAATGTTAACAACTGCCATTTTTCTCATTTCTCTGATAATAATAATGTAAGCGAAGGTAAAGAACATGCTTTCATCTTTCGCCTATAGCCAGTTCCCTGTCTCTAGTACATGCTATTCCCATTACATTACTTACAACTTTTCATGATGCTATCACCCACTTGAGCACATTTTACCATATTATCTGAACAAGAGGAGACCATTTTCTCGCAAACCGTTTCTCCTGTCCCTACTACTACTACACTGCTTCTCAATCTCCCATATTTTATTTATATTTCACAAAATTCCTCATCTTATTATTACATCTGTGCTGTATGAATGACGTACGGATTCCTGCATTTCCCCACACTACATCCACATGCCATATGGCCATTTAAAAATTGTGCTAGATGATCTTATGTTATCTTACTACATGCTTACTACGTATCTACTTACAACCGAGTTCGGAGATTACAGCGGGGAGAAATTTATAACCATAATATAATACGAATCATGAACTCTGGTCGCTGTCGCTACATTGTTCATCTGCAACCAGAGCAGTGGCAGAAACTTTTTTTACCTGAAAAAGTAATCTTCTTCGATGACTTCTTGAGTTGGATAATCGGCAAAAAGTAGGTACATACGTAAAGTGAAAATGCAAAGATTTTTACAATTTGATATAAAAGCCAGCCGGTCGTCGTGGTCATTTTGATTTCTGTGCATTCTTCACTTACCACACCACATATTTATGCATGTACTTATATTTTTATTATTACATTGAAAACGAAGTAATAATATTTCGTACACGTTTTCATCTTTTTATGCCTTTTTAACCGCTTCAAAGAATGTGGCAAGAGAATGTAATGTAAGATTGGGAAAAGAATTGGAAAATTGATTTGTACCATGCTATTACTTATATGTATGTATAATGCCGATGTGGTCACATCAGGCAGGCCCAGACTCTCAGGCTGTAATGCAAATATCGCCTTTTCTTTTCCAACTTGAGCTTGAGTTTCATTCGCTTGAAAAGTTCTCTCTCGCTCCTTGCAATTCCAATAAATAAAAATTATATTGAATTTACAACATTGTTTTTCTTCTCTGAATAAATAAATCCCTATGGCCAGGAGTCACAAGAGTTCAGACTGTGAACGGTTCTACGTAAAATATATTACAATGTTACGAACGAGCCGAGCTCTACACTTGAGAGGCATGCGCGTAAAGCATTATTATATCATTCCTTAATAAATCCCACTTGACCACAATGAAACGAAATGGTTACGTCAGACATTCAGTCCATGATCAATCGACACTGATTCGCCTAAACTATGACTGCTGTGGTCAATCTCATAAACTCGCAAGCGAGTCGGCGAAAAAAAAAGAAATGGAAAATCATCTTGTCTATTTATACAGCAAAGCTGTGGCTGTGCCAAGGCTTTAGCTTGGCAAAGGATGCGATGCAATGGCTTAAGCCTCACGAGAACACCATGAATGAATTGAGAGTTGTGGCGAAAGACAAGTTCTTCTATTGAATCATTTTTGGCCGTACTTTTTCGTCAATAAGTGAGTAACCTCCATCGCATATTTTATTATTATTATTGAATTCAATATATAACCAGAGAGGGAGAGAAAAAATCTGATCAGTCATATTTGATGATCATTATTATTGTTCTGTATAAAGGGAAACGAGAAAAGAATAGTGAAACGAGGACGAGTGAGTTACTTGTTATTAATTCAAGGAAAGAATGCAGCCGAGAAAAATTTTACCTCATCTCCTCCTTCCCATTTCATCTTCATCATCATCAACAAGATCGTCATTGCATAGTGATTTGATGCTAACGGTAAAGATGTGCTGCGCTGCGACACTATCTTTTTCACATAAATAATTCCAAAATTACTACCTAATGGGTCACATGCGCCTTGCTTATCTGACATTCTCTATAAAGTTCATCGATGTGCCTTTGCTATCGTGGTGCACGCCTGCATGGAGCAATATTGGTATGGATAATGGCTCGATGGTGGGACTGATTGCGTCGAGTGGATGTCTGGGGGATGGCGAATGAGCAAGTGAAGCACCTCCGCAGCCTTTGTTTTAGTAACGGGAGATGAGATGAAATCACTCAAGGCTACATTTCATCCTCCCTCCTCTCAAAGTCACTACTACCAACCGAATGTACATATTAAGGGAACATTGAAAAAATCCACCCATGCAGTCAGTTCACAACCACCACCCTCCCCAAATTGATTGGTATTGCACCTCTCCTTCGTATTATTACTTTCAATACTCCCTTCTTCTCTGGTAATAGCGTGGAGAAATTGGATGAAAACTATTAAGAGGTAAATCACACGATCGTTTTCTTGAGCATTCTAATGAAATGTAAGTGCTTGCTTTACATGCGGTCTGTCGGGCAGGTTGTTAGAAGGAGTGCGGTGCGGTAAGGATCCACTTCCCTCATTATCATTTCAAGTCGCCCAACCCAATGCTCAGACCAACACAACTTTCCTATACATTCCCTTTGCTCTCGGATATTTTCTAATATTTTAGCCGGATCAAGAATCGACCAAAGGAATGCGATCCTTTCGATATGGTTATTATTATTATTGTGATTACTTTTATTGGATAGGAATCTCACAATCATTACACAGAGAGAAAAAAAATATCCCACGCCGGCAATATTATTGCAGACAGTTACAACTCGCTGCTTTCTTCTAATAAGAACCTTTAAAGCATGACACGAATAATTTTGTTATTTCAGCTTGACTCACACTATAAATATAAATATTATCTCAAATGTGATTCATCTTTCATTGATCTCATCAAATCACTTTTCCGTCGCTTCGTAAGCCAATATAAAGAAAAGTCTTAACTCACGGATAAATAAACCTGTACATTCGTATTATGATGACATAATCGAAACTCCCAATTTGAAACATTCGACTTGACTTGATTTCCAGTTCGTTCTAGTTCGCTGTTTACTTTCATTCCTAGGTTTCTTGCAGTGCTGAACTGTAATGTGATGTAATTACTCACTGTCCGCAGTCATCAAATCAATGATTGTCATTATCTTTTAGTTGAAGAAGAGGTAGATGACATAATCACCAGAGTACATGACTTGGCCATAAAACGACAATATGGCAATAATTTTAGTGCTGCTCTACCTCTTGTTATTATGTTCACTACTATTGCCGTAGTGGTTACGTCTAATTGTGCCTCGACTCAGTCACTTAAAGCTGAAGCACATTTAAACTGACCGAAAGTAACTCGACATCAGAGAGTTCGAGAGAGAGCACTTAAGAGATTCATAAAATAACACAAGAGAAAACGAATTTTACCTTAGTCAGTGCAAAACTCTTTTCAGCTATCTGCACTGTGAGACTGTGAGCAGCAAAGCAACAGAGCAATAGTTGTAATTACAGAGTTGTTGTGCTCAGGGCAATAATAATACAATAGTAAAGAAAGTACGCAATTATACAGTTACTACAATAATAACAAGGATAATGGTGGAAAGAAAATGAAGGAAAAGAAAATGCCTGTGCACGCAGCCATCTGCAAGCAAAATGGAGGAGGAGAGCAAAGAAGTGCAAAATGAATATCCCCGTCCGTCATAATTAGCATGAATTTATTCCCCCTGCTGGCACTTATTATTGCTATTAGTTTGATTATTATTCATGAGATTCTTTTTTTCTTCAATAGAAAAAAAATCACGAAAATCAGAGGGATGCATTACACGAAGCCATCATCATCAACAAAAACTCCTTCATTTTCTTTATTGTTTGCACACGTTAAGAAACTGGTATAATCGAATATAAGATGGACCAGACACTTATTAAAATGCACTCTAATAATAATGCCATATTTCAATGGATTTTTTTTCTTCTTGTTGCGGAATGAGTTTTAGACAAAATACGGCTGCTTCCTTTCTAGCGAAACCCGAACCGTTTTTGAAGTTTCTTCAACAAAACAAATCAAAGATTGTAGCAACGTCAAATTGCATCCTGTGTGCTTTGATGGTAAATAAAGATATGAAAGGATGATGTAGATGTCGATGTCGTAGGTAAAAGCCGTCAAGTTTTCCACTTGTTCCTTTTCTCTGTATTTTCCTGTGGTGTATGATTTAAAATGATTCTACACAGAGGTAAAGTCTGTGGATCGAGTGAAGGACAGACTTGCTGACGATGAATGCTGATCTTTTTAGACTACAAAAGTTTACGAAGGTCCCCTTCCTTTTTTAACTGTTCATTCAACATTCAGTCCGAAAATTCATTGTAAATAAAAAAAGTTATGCTGTGCTATGCATGTGTGCATCTTAATACTGAAACTGCTTTACATTTTCACGCACTGAACCATAGGGCACACAGCAAGGTGCCTTGACTTTTTTGCTTTTACATTTCTTTCTGCTCGCAGCCGTTTTTATTATTCAGGTATTCACGCAATGCATTTTATTTACGCTTTTTTCTTTGTCTTACTCCACGTCCTTCCCAATATTATGTCTTTATGATTCACATCACATCACATCACTACAGTCACTTGTTGTTGCTACAGGTATGTTGGATGTAAGTGGATGTATTTATACAATGCTCACTAGAAGGGAAAGGAAACCCTTGATCACATCACGATCAGCTTTCCTTTTGATACAACATTTTGTACATGCTTCAACTTCAATTGCTATTATAATTTGTAAAGAATTGTGTGAGTCTTCTTACCTCTTTTTTTCTCCCCTTTCTTTCCGAGTGAGTTGCTCAACGCACAGCATTTTCTTTCTCCACAAAATAACCTAGAGGACAAAATAAAAAATGCGCATCCGTTAGTTTATTACTGTTTAGCCGATACCCATTATAGGAGTTCTGAGAAACTGTCAGAATCTAATGTTCAGTGTGTAAAAGTGAGATATCAAGCTTTTTAAAGAGCTACAGTATTATAATTATAAATACAATTTCTGTTCACTGGCTGCATTGCAATGATGATGATGACAACGATTATTACATTTATGAGACATTGCAGTATGACGGTGGATGAGACGAATTCGGTCAGAGGGAATGTAATGGAACGTAATAAATGGTTGGTGATGGCGATTCTGATTAGGTTAGGATGAAAGAACAAGAAGAGAAATACTTTTTATGGTAAGAAAATCATTGAGCTATTTATCTTTTACCATGCGAGTGAGTGTTTCAATTGAATCAATGGCCTTACTCGTCTTGGAATACGTCTGTGTCTACTATTATGTACACTTCCATTTTTACTTTACATCAAAGCTTCTTTTTAGTAAGCACGAAAGGTGTGTTATTATTATTGACCAAATTTGGAGCTATACCTGTTCGTTCCTCTAGATAGAATATTATTTCTCTTCTCACTTACTCCACTCCTCAACCTCTCCTAGGGATCAGTCACACGAGCGGACTAATAAGCTTAGAAAAATACCTCCTCGATCGCCAGACACCATTCAATTCAACGTACAAGGAATGGATGGAGCAATGTGCGTTTCTACACTGCATAGAAGTAGAAATGTAAAAATTATCCATTTGGTCCGTCCAGCCATTCCTCATCCTCGTGATATCACACAGGAGAAATATAAAGTAACATGAAGCAACGAAACTTTCATGTACCGTAAAAAAACGTGTAGGTTTATGCTCAATAAGTTATATCATCACAGAGAAGATTTTCGTGTGCACACACAAACACACACGCATTTGTCAGACAGAACGAGACCATAACGAGTGAAACAGCGGTGAAAGAGGAGTATCAAGCGAGAGAGAGAAAAAAAAGAAGAAAATAGCTTCGAATCGTTTTCGTCCTGCCATGATCTCCCATTTTTTACCTTCATTAGCTGCCGGCCCTGCGATGCCAACCACACATGTATACACCCACCGAGATATGTCTAGAAACTATACATATGTAAGTAGGTAGGTATCGAGGCTGTTATTATTATGACTGCTGCTGCTTCTATTGCTGCTCAGGGAAGAGAGCAAGAAGATTATCATAATAATAATAATTCCTTTCTTTCTCTTCTTTCTCATTCTTTCTTTCCTCGTAACATAATATTTTCTTGTTTCTACAAATATTCCTTCCAAATTCGCAGTACAGTCGACAAAAAAAGTTTTAACGACCAAGAACATTACATCTAACAACCGCCTATTTAACACAAACATGCCAACCTCGCAAAGGACAATTTCATCAAGTGAACAATAAGTGTTAAAAAGAATTAAGTTGATTCGTTTCTGCCTGAAAAAGGTGGCAGCGAGTGTAACAACTAGCGAGCAATGTAAAACCGATTTAGAAATTTACAGTAAGTTGAAGTTATGAAGGTGAGGTGACATCATGGTCATAAGACCAAATTACAGTTATACACTGAATTCATCACTATAACAAACGAGACACTACTAAAAACTAAGTTCGAAATGAAAATGAGGCTGGAGGGAGAAAAAATGAATATTTTTCATTGTGTAACATGAGCATGAGTCATGTCGTGTCATCTAGCTCATTGGTTTTTTAGCAGTTTACTTGATTCACTTTGTTCCGCATGCCTGCTGTTAAGATACTTTAGCAGACAGTGCCAGTGAAAAAATGGAAAGTTTTGCTTGACTCGAGTAAGAGTAAAAAAATAGAGCCCTAATTCAGATTTACATTCCACTCGCTTTAGCACGAGAGACGGAAAAAAAGTTTGGAATAGTTATTAAATACTTCAGGTTTCCCGTTGTGTACAAGAAAGATGTTTGTAGCGTGGTGTGTCGTTTTGGGGTCGAATTTCTAGCCATTTCTTTCAAAATACGTAACGTACATACAACATTATGATATTAGATCAAACAAAGTTTCAGAGATGAGCAACAAGAGTAAACAGCGATATTTTACAAACATAAACATAACTAAGAATCTTTCAAACATTTGAGTCATCTTTTATCTCCGCGTTGTCCACGTAAAAATCTAGGTGCTTCTGTCTTGTGTGCCGACTGTCGATAAGTAGAAACGCAAAATGTGTTTTGTGTGCTTCTGTCTTTCAAGTAGCGAGCCGCCATGCCATCGCCATCGTATTATAAAAATATTTTTTTGATTTGCCGTTTTTTCTGAAACAGACATACCATAAATGTAAGAAAGTCAAAATGATTGCTGCTACATAGAGAAAGGCAGACATAGAAAAGTAGATAGATAGTAGCAAGTAGACGGAACCGTCGCGACTGTCTGTGTCTGCTGGTCTACAAAATATTAAGTGATATTGTTGAAATTTATGAATTCATGTAGCAGGAAGTAATAATATATTTGTGAGCGAGCATGAGCATTTACTCTGAGGCTTCTAAAAACGGATTTTTAGCATGGTCTCAATCCATCCACTCCACTCCATCGTTTTTTTCTCATAATTTAATGTCCGGAGGAAAAGGTCGAATGAATGAGCGGAGGGAGCAACAAAGACAGACTGACGAATGAAGAAAGAAGAGACGAAATGAACAAGGAGTTACTGAACTGAAAGAGTGAACTCAAAGAAAGGGCGGAAACTGGAGAGAGATTCTCTCGTAGTTGAGAGGTAGTTCTCTGCAGGAGAATTCTATTCACTCGCATTTCACATACGTACACCAAGAAGTGTATCATCATCTAAAAATGTTTTCCTTCATGTAATAATGTCATGTAATGAATCTAATGTATGTAAGTAATCAGACTCACGACACGAAACTCGAGTTGATGACGATTTTTTCTCTCTTGTGAAATTACTTGAGCTCCAATTTTGGCGAAGCAAAAATTGCAAAGCGTGACGTGATGGATGGACCCTTTGACATTGTAGATTATGGTGCGTGCAATTTAACGTTAAAAATGAGCGAGTGACAGGATAAATAGAATGTTCATGTATTCTATACCCATAATTATGGAATAATAATGAAGAATTCATGAAATGAAATCATTGTTTCCTGTGGCATGAAATGAAGCCAGAATTTGCAACGCGCCTTACAATACTAAACAACATCTCATCCCCGTTTCGTTGGTTCAATTTTAATTTAGAAAAGTGAGACATACCTATTTTGTAATTGCTCACACCGTCAGTCGCATCCAATTCATAATTCATCGTGCTTCAAGTGACACCGCCGCAGATTATTCAGTTTTTTCTCTTGTATCCGGCCGGGCCGGCAATATGGTCACTTCTAATCTTCAATGGTATTTTGACACGGCAGTGATGATAGCGTTCGCGGTCAACTTCATTTTTCTTTTATCGTCTTTCCACGTTTTCATAATTGTTCGCCCTGTGAATTGATACGAAACGGAGCAGCAGATTCGTTTGCAAAGCGAAAATCAAATTTAATCCTTCCTTCAGGCATTCACAAACATTGACGTTGGCAGATTACAGGTGGGATTGTTCTGGCTCAGAATTGTCGTCTTCATCCATTTCCCGTTAAGCTGAGCCAACTGAAGCATTCGCGAGAGAGTCGCATTCGACATGGAGTTCTTTTCTTGTTGTTTCTCAAATTACGTGCATCTCTCTGTGTGTCGTGCAGGTTGATGCTCGTCTATCTTGCGAGGAAATAATTACTTATACACATAGGTACATAATATATTTGAACAAGAGACATGACTGTCACGCAGATTTCATTGTTCTCTCTCTAATATTCCTCTGATTACTCTTCACATCCCCAGACTCAGACTGTCTCAGATCAGTTTGCAATTGTTGCTCTGCTCTCCTCCTGCCATTGACTGCTACAATTTCCTTTCTTTGCAACTTCGTCATCGTCATCATGTGGAGAGTTGATTCCTCCTGCTATGAATGCTGCACACATAAAACAATATGATTCCGCATTTTTAACTAACCAACTTAGGCATTGTCTTTATATTCTCTGGAGACTTCTCTTCAATTCTCTCTTTCTCTTCTCTTTCTCTTGCCATTTTCACTAACGAATTGTCATTAAATGGTTGACTTGTCTTGTTGGCTGTCAGAGCGCGGAATTATTATTACCTCTTGTTATTATTATTGTGACATAAAAGAGAGGAGCCGGATTATCATCAGGGCCATCATTCAACTTGATTGTGATCAGTGGCAACTTGTTGTTGCATTGTGTACATTCAAGAGTTTGTTGGTGTTATGTAAACAATTCATACATAATATGAATGTGGTCGTTCCGTCGTGGTGCTGGTGGTAAAAAGCTAACGAAACGATACATAAAATAAAAACCAACAAACCAGCCAAACCACACTAATATTTATTATCGTCATCATCATCATCACCACTGCGTTTTGCCACCGCCGAGAAACAGCCCTAACGAAGCTGACACAAAAACATTCTCCGATTCTAAGAGCATGGAGATTTGGTGAGAGGAAGAGAAAAAAAATGGAAAAAGTCTATCATTAAGCATTATTATTATTTTACCGTCTTGTTTGCCTTGGCCCTATGCATGATGTCAGTTGCTCACCTAATGGCGCACATACACATGCTAACTTGACGAAAATAATAACAATCATAATAATAGCGATAATAATAATCTAAGCCTGATACACAAGTGATAATAAAATAAACAGTGGGTTTTCTCAAATAGGAACAGAAATGAAATGAATACCTACGTGAATGTCATGAATGATAGAAGAAATGTAACACAAATGCTACATAACCCAAAGTTGCCGTGCTCCCATTCAATGCTCATGTCATGATCTTTAAGCCACTTTCTTTGCTGCCTCAGTTCAGTTGAGTTGAATTTTCGCTAGGGTGGTAGCAGCACAGCACTCTGATAATAAAGGAGCAGCAAGACTAAGAGCAGAGAAGTTTAGCTACGTTCTGCTCAATACTCAAAATAATGAAACTGACATTTCATTGCCGAGCTGAGTTGTGTGGCACGAAGCGCACAGGATCTGAGAAATTAGCTAATGTGGTCCTCCCTCGTTCGTTACGCATGTTCTTGTTAAACACACACAAATAAAGCAAACTTGACTTTGAAGTTACAAAACATGAGAGCAGAAGAGAAACTGTTTTTTGCAAACATGTAATAACATGGAATCAGAGCAAGAGGGAATTTATAGTTTATAAACAAAATGTTTATTAGAGAATGTAGATTTTTTAACGTTTTTCTACAATCAAACAAACCACAGAATATAAAAAACAAACAAGATGTTAATGGAGAAATGCTCAAGCTATTAAAATGTAAGATGATCTTTAAAGAAACAATGTTGCTTCTGCAGTCACTGAACACGCACAAAAATGCTAGAGAGAGTGAAGTGAAAGCAGACTGATTTTTTTCTCATTCATTTTTTGCCTTTTAGTCCAATGCAGCTCTATCTAGCGAGACAGACTTTTTTATGGAGGATTGGAAAATTTAGAGTGTTTTCTCCTTTCTTTCTGATGATACCGGGAATTCATGCAGAAATCACGACCACTTTGAAAAAGCGGGTAAAAAAGCAGAAAAGGGCACATGACACATTATTATATGAAATGATGCATCGAATCCTTCCGAAGAGGAAAATGGCATTTTACTATTTTACTTTCCTGTCTCCTCGAAGCCTTTTGTGTGTGCAATGTAAAAAAGATGAAGACGATAATAGTGATGTGATGTAAGGAGAAAAGATTAATTTAAGTGGGTTCAATCAGAGGAAGTAGTGGAAGAGCAAAATGTGTTGTGTCGAGCTGCCATTGCCTCTGCTGCTGATTTTATGCACAGCACACGAAATCAAGACAGAGTGTGCAAAATGAGGGAAGAAGGCGAGCAGCAGGGAAGAAACCCATGAAGGAGAGAATCGATGTTGTTGAACAAGACAACGACGACGACGTTACTTTACTGCTCAGTGCTCACGTTTCTTCTTCCAACAAGTATTAACGACAGCCACAGCGGCTGAATACATGGAACAACCGTCTCCATATCGCCACGAGTTGCAGTAGGAGAAATATGAAGAAGAATGAGCAAGTGAGCATCGAGCAACGGAAAGGAAAGAAGATGACGTTGTCGGCGCTCTCGCTACGTGGATACAAGGCAGACAAGAGCAGAGTTAGGAGAAGAGTAGTACAAAGTGCACACACTCAACATCTTTACCAAAAAAGCTGCCGTCTGCTTGCTTTCCTTACTACTTGATTCTTGTAAAGTTTCAGTTGCTTGGAACGTTCCAAGTTGGAAATGCGACGACGACGACCACGACGACGTTTGCTGATGACGACGAGGAGGAAGACTCCGAGAACTCGACTACTTCACGTTACTTACATACACGGGCAAGGGCGATCTTGATGGAAATGTACTTTCGCGTTTTATGTTCCATGTTGCTTCGCTCGTGTCGCTCGTTTCCATCCTTTTTCCCCATTCTCTCTCGCTCTCTCTTTTTTCCCGATTTTCTTCTTCTTGTTCACCCACTTTAATAAAACCTAAGTATGTACAGTTTTCTCTAGTTTTACAGTTTTCTCATTGTACTTTTGTTTGCAGTGAGCACCGCCACCATCACCACGAGAAGACGTACATACGTAGGCATTAACTTAATGTAAGTGTGACAGCGTAATCTAAGAAGCTGTGCAAGTCACGAAAGTAGTATTAGTTCAGAAATACAATCTCAATTCCACTGTCTTTTCCCTATTTATTTACTAGAAGAGAGAGAGACTGTTATGTTTGTATTGTTATTATTGGTCGTAGTTGCACAAGAAATTTTTTTTCCTTTTTAGTATCTCAGCACAGCACTGAAAAACCGTCAAGAGCAGACAAGACTATGTATATCTCGTCTTGGCTGAAACTCAGTTGAAAACTAAACGAAACTCACTTTGCTTGACAGAATAAAAAGCCACATGACCGTCTACTCTACGTACTCTGAAACGACCACTGAAATCTTTCTCTGCTCTATCTCTCCTGCTCAGTCACTCTTCTCACAGGCACAGCGAAATTGTATTAGTTTTGAAACGCACGCTATAACGAAAAAGTCACTCAAAGAAGTTTCGTTTGGTCATCTTCGGAATATGAAACGTTCTGTGTCTGCTGCTGATATCATGATGATGACTGATGACGAATATGACGAAGATGTAGCTACGTACTTACAAACAACATTAACATTGCCCTGCCTTTTTGCCATGTTTCATCGTTATCATCATTCATGTTGCACATTTTGACTGACTCTGATTTGAAGTATTTTCGATTATGGAGTGAAACCAAGAACGGGAAAAACGTCTGTGAGCGAAAAAGTCATGAGTTGTTGGACTTGGCTCTGCTGGCATTGTTGGCTGGCTTTTGCACACTCAATCTGTCTCTGTCTTTATGCAACATTCTACTAAGTAAGTAACTTATTAGCGAGGGAGTTGTACTTTCAGAGTTAATATCTCACAAAGTGGAACAAAAACGCTGATCGCTGTATAACGTGACGATGAGGATGATGATGGCGATGGCGATGCAGAGCAAAGAGCAACATTGAAAGAAACATTGCACACATGCTTATAAATAATAAAAGCAACACCCGTTTCTTTCCTCAGATCTTAATGGCTACGGGGCAGTATCAAGTTATTAGAAATGTATTTATGACGATGTTGATGGTGATCTTGTTGCGAGCATTTTTACTTTCCAACTTAAAAGTTTCTTTCTGCGAACTGTAATGTAATCTATGAAGTTGGGAAGGTACCGACCAACAAACCACGCATGCTCCAACAAAACCATTTAATATAGTAATAATAAACATATTATACTGCCCAGTCAGCCAGATTTATTGCTTGTAGCTGTTGCTTCAACTTTTTTATATCCATTGATTTTTTTTCTTTTCTCTTGGAGAGCGATGGAATCCCTATGATGATGATATTATTATAATGTGATACTGTCTCTTTTCCTTTTGTATACATTTGTTGATCAGGAGAGAAAAATCGTATGTGTATCGTGGCGTTATGGTTCGATTCGAAGGATGCTTTTCGTAGTTGTAAAAGTCAGTCTTCTTTCGTTTCTCGAGTCATCGTTGTTTGCAGACAAAACTGGTGATGTTGTAGGTAGGTATAGTTTGTTACGTTGACGCTCACTTAGTTTAGCTTAGTCGAATGAGATAATATCCGTGCTTCTAAACGATAGTTTGCTACAATACTATTACCCCTATTATTATTATGATGCTGGACTTGTTTGAACTTTTATTGGAAAATGTAGTTTTATGTAGATTATTATTGCTGAATATGTATTAAAAATGAAACTTTCTGCTCAACTTTTTCCCTTCGAGAAGACTTGTGCTGTATGGAGAGAAAATTCTGCTTTCAAAATCTTCTTGCACGAGTGAGCGCTGTAGATTGAGTCTGTCTGAATGTGTGTTGTCTGATGAAGTGGGGACGAAAGACTGAGTCACTTATGGAATCAGACACAAGAAAAGAACTGCTCCACAGAGCCGAGCTCGTAGTTGGTGTCGTTCAGTTTCAGTTCGTATCGTGGCCGTGGCTGCTGCCGCTATAGGAGCGGTGCGGTGGAGAAGTGAGTGGATGAGAAAAAGGAGGAGTACTTTTATACATGGAACTTTTCAAAACTCCACCATCGCCACCGCCACCACCACCAAAAAATTCTTGCTTTATTACAACTACATGAATACACACATCACATCACCATTATTATTATTATCATCATCCCCATTTGCTCTGTGTAAGTACGATACGTTACTACAAACCTTCCTTGCTCAATCATATAAGTAATATGCAATATATTATTAATGCGCCTGTATGACAAGCTTATAACTAATATTGTGCTGCACTAGCCATGCCTACTTAATATTATGTGCTTTAATGTCTCACGACGACGTGGCTACGGCTACGGCTATGCCCGTCTGCTTAATATAAAAAATATAATACGGTAATAATATTTGGACTTTGCTGCTCATTTCGTACTTACAAGTGTATACCCGATCAGTAGTACCAGTCTGCTGCATAAACCAGGCAGGCCAAAAATGTAAAGTGACGCAATGCAATGTGAAAAATCCACAAGCGCTTTTGTATGTGTATATTTTAACGGTAGTAAGTCAGATAAGATATTTATAATGTGCCACCTTATAGAGACAGCGGGGAAATGATAATATTAAAAAGTGGAGGAGAAACATGGCCCTAAAGAATCTTGAAACATTTTTACTCTATTTATATGATTATATGGGCCTGTCGCTCTGAAATGTTGTAGTATGGTACAAAAACAACTTCCGTCCTCCGCCCGCTCCTTACTTTTCTGTAGGTATGGTATCAACTATGTACCTACATATCTCAAATGCACATTGTGTTTGTATGTATATAGGTAGGTAGTTTGAAACGTGGACCAGAGCTGGTACATGTAAACATTCTGCCCTCTCCGTTTCTTGCCACCCTCACCTAGCTCTATCTGCCTCAAAAATAACCCTTTCACAGTGATGATGTGATGTGATCATCGTAATCCTTTTTCTTTTTACGTCTTCTGAAAGTAAGGACATTGCTGGCACACACCAAACACACAGACGTGATACTCTCACGAACAACATGAGTGTAATAATGGAAAATAAAAATCTCTGTGAGAACCTTTTTGAACCATTCACTCACCCTTTTTGTCTTGAACATGAACCGCATCAGACTCAGACTTCACATTTTTACTTTACATGGCTTTTTTAAAAACGTTTTGTTTGTAGCTTTTCTCTTCAACATCGTCCACATTCACGTCCACCACCACGAAAAACTTGACTGGGCGATGCCATCTAAAAAAGTTCATCTTTATCGTCTTCCTTTCCACACTCGTGCAATTCTAATGAAAATGAACATCGACGAAGAGTAATCAGAATTATACAGAAACGACAAACGTGCACAATGGGTCTCTCCTACACTATGAGAAATGGAATGCAAAGACAGACGGACAAGCGAGCAGCCCAGCTATAATCACTTTTTATGTTTTATGTCCTTGTCAAAAAGTATAATGCCACCGCACAACTATGAAGACATTTTTTTGAGATCAAGACAAAAAAAAATGGAACTGCGCGAATCTGCAGTATTGTATTGTTTTCGAGAAGAGTCGCAGGTAAACACATAATATTTTATTTTACCCTGTCCTTTGTTTGTTAAAAAGAGTAAAGCATCAAGCAATTCCTTGTCCACTGTTTTTCGACAAGAAGCAAGAAGCTTTAGCTTCTCATTTCTATAAGCATAGTGCCAGCATTATTGCGAGAAAATAAAAAGAGAATTTTAACTATACACAGGAAAAAACCACAAACGACGACCATTATTGTGTTGTCTTATGAGCTCTTACGCCGGCTTCTTAAGACAGTGGATTGGAACCACTCATGCAAACCACATCAGTCTCTTATCTTCCTCCTCCTCATCGTCGTCCTCATCCTCATCATGACTATCACCAAAAATCCACAAGAATACGGCCGTCCTGCACATAAGAATAATAGAGCACCTCAACTTCTTCTCTACAGCACACTCGCACTCGATTCATTGAGAGTAAGCACAATACAACATCGCCAGCGTCGTGGTCCTGAATATACAATAGACACAGGCTATACGCATCATCAACCTAATATCGTCATTATTATCATCTTCATCTTTGCATACTCTAAACTCCTCGTCCCTCTCATCATCATTTTCTTCTCATTTTTCCACCTCTTCGAATAACCTCCTGTCTGTGCTTTTAAACAGAATGAAAAAAATTATGTAGAACACTTTAGCAAACCTTTCTGTATGACATACACACGCATGACTCATGAATACATTACAATTACGAGGAATTCAATTTTATGTAGATGAACCCTAAACATTGTTGCTTGTTAAACGAAGCATTAGTTTGATTCTTGTTAGGGAAGACGAGACAAGAAGATTCTGGCTGGCTTTTTTATATCACGGGCGGATTGTCAACGCAAAATGCAGATTTTTAGGTTTCGTTCGTACTCAATAACCAAATTCGTCCTTTTAAATTGACACGGTATTGTCGTTATCGTGAAATAGACAGAGTGGAACTTTTCCGTGTCTAATCTCTAGCCAAAGTGTATTGCATTGTAATCGATTCTTGATGCGATAGAATGGGCAAAATTCTCAAAGATGAAGATGAGCTTTTCTCATACAAAAAAATCAATTGCCAGTCCGTTGTAAAATTTGAAAGGCAGGATTACCCTACTTTTCTTTTTCTTTAAAGAGCCTTTCTTTCTTGCTTTTCCGAGTAGAACATAAAGGGAGTTTTTAGTTACAAACTGGGGCGGAGTTTGAAATCATTTAAAAAATAATTTCAAATTTCAACAATGTCAGTACTGCTAATATCTACTTGGGCATTTAGTGATGATGACATGACGTGAAACATTGCAGTACATTGTGTTGCAGCTACTTAACTTATGTAGCTACATAATGATATTTAATATGTGCAAAGTACGCATGCAACTAAAAGAGGCAATGATCGCGATTGTGTATTTGTGAATTGGACAAGGGTGGGAAGCACACAGGATGTGAGCCATGTCTTCGAATGTTTGTCGACAAAATAAAAATGAATTGCGGATGATTCTCTTCAGAGTAATGTTGCATGCTCCGAGTATAAAAGTTCGACTTGGGAAATATGACTGCATGTTGGTTGGCATTACAGTGTAATCTCAATGATTCACCTCTCAGACAAGAATAGAGGCAAAGCGCATTGTACACAGGTAAATGAGCATCTGGAACAAAAGTAACAACGCCCCTCCTAATTAAATAGAACGCGAAACTGGGCTGGGCTCCACGGAAGTCCGGATGTCATCATGATGATCATCGTTCTCAGTCAGCAGAGAGTTACTTACTTTCAGTGAGCGAATGGAATTGGTATTATCGGTATTGGTTTTGATAGCACTGCAGATAGATAGATACTACAGAGTTGAAGGCATCCGAAACATCATCTCGTTTATTTCCAACGAAAAATGTTGTGCGGAATACCTACAGAAAAACTGAGTCTGATGTGGAACGCGACGGACAGAGCGAGTCAAGATACAAATCACATTAAAGGGAGAAACACGTACAGTTAACGTAATATGGATATAATGGAGTTTTCCTCATTGTCAGAAAAGGGAGAGAGAAAAAAACAATGTGAGCAGAGCACCTAGCTATTTTTATTTTAGATGTTGGAAAGGAACATAAATAGTGTAATAATAGGAGAGAGGAGCCATCAAAAATATAGTTCTTTCCACACGCTTCCTTTTGGAATGCGTCTGAAATTCTCTCTGAAAAGTGGTGAAACCTATGGAACTTTGTTTTCTGACATTGCTCACATTAATTCCTATTTTACAGCCTTATGTGTATCCATTTAGAATTTATGTACATTGTTTACCGTGCAGAACAATACAATCTAATATTATGCGTTTAAATGGCGACGCCACCCTTACAGCACCACGAAAATGGAATTTTAGAAGACATTTACTAGTCGATTCTAAAACACATTTCAACTTCAGCAGTTAGTCATAAAAGGTGGACTGTGCTTAACGTTTCGTTACGTTTTCCCACTTTTCCTTCTTTCTCTTGTAGCCTCTAGACTTTGCTCTCGCTCTTCTCACATTTCTTTACTCTGTCAAGGGTCATCGCGTTTAGTCAAACACTACATCATTTATTTCCAAATTATGCATGCAGAGAAAGAGACGACACGGCTTTTTGAGTGAGTGACACATTCTCTCTGCTTTTCATACCACACGGAATGAATACATTTAAGAAGGGATAATCAAGATGACGATGATGATGATTACTCTTGTGTTGTGTGATGCTGATCGTGGCTTTTTTACTTTTTACTTACACCTCTCTAGCCAAGCTTCGATTCTGTTTCACTTTGTGCACACACATAGCCTCAGAGAAGTGAGTGAGCCACAGCCAGCTTGACTCACTCCACTCGTCATTATCATCACCGTCGCACGGTGTTTCCTTTTGCCACTGTTGATGCTCTTTCTGATGATCTCAACATCCGTTCCGTTTTTCTCTTGTTGGCGGATTTGCATTGCAAAATATTAACTTGAGCATCAACAATTTTTTTATGAATGCCCTTTCTTTACGGCTTAATGCGCAAGCACAGGAGAGAGACTCGCTGCACTCTGCCCTCTCCGTTTTTGTATTTTTTTAAGTCTGGTTCGTGGTGGGAGGCATAACCTTTTACGAATTGAAAAATTGTAACTTTAATATAATATAATAATACGAGTTAGTTAGGTTCAATGCTTTGGATTTCTGTGGTTTATTTTTAAACGCTTTGTCCCAAACGGTTTTCCTCACAGACCTTTACATCTCATTATCATTTTCTTGGTTATTTTTTTGAAAGTAATGAAGTAGCACACAAACAACAATTGAGCGTCTTTTGTAATGCACGCTTTGTATTTTGTTTTTGTATTGAGGAACGCCGCTTTATTTCGCTTCTGTGTCGTCATTTCAGTTTTTATAGTGTTTTGTAGCAAGCAGCGCAAGCAATTTTATAGCAAGAAAAAAAAATATCAGAGTAAAAGACGATTCGCTTTGGTTCGTCGAGAGAGGAGGAAAAAGAAGTTGCGCATCGTTGACTTGCCTTTTTGGTTAGTTTAGGTTGCCTGTTTACTGCTGTATTTTCGGTAAGAGCGTGAACAAAAGCAGAGTAAAGGAAAAAGCATGAACCGGCAACCTCTTTCAAACCAATGAACTATGACATTCATTTGCAAGGCTAATCAGGTCATCATGTAAATACGGTGTGCAGTTAAGTTACATTACATTACATTACAAACCTTACGATGCTCGACCCGAAACATAAGTAAAAACGTCATTATGCACACATTAATAGACTACACGTTTCAAGAATAAATAAGGCGAGTTTTAGCATTGCAATAATGAACTAACCAAGTTACGTTACGTTGCACAACGCAGAACTGGCTTGAAAGGAAACGAGAGAGATTCGGGTTTCGAAAGTAGCATACGATAATCAAGGTAAAGGCAAATGGGTGAAGAAGCGGAAGAGAAGGGATGTTTCGTTCAAAGTACAAAAGTAAATGACACATGCGTTCTAATGACGAGTCTTCATTGAAAATCACGAATTTCATGATGCTGCTAAATTTAATGTAGCTAAACATCATGATCATTGCCACTTTTGCCACCATTAAAAATCTAGATCACATCACAATCTTTTTATCATATTGTACCTAGATGAGAGGGGGACGACTCAGGCAGACTAACTACAAAGTAAGATTTATCTATCAGTACAGGCAATGTTGCATTGGACTCAAACCCTCATCAAAATAATAACCCTGTATGTAAATTGTTGGACATTATTATAATAAAGTAACGCCGGAGTTTGTCTACATCTCTATAAAATATTTTCTTGTATTTCAAACATTCAGCTGAACTCGGTCTCCAATGATGAGCTTATTTTTGGTTTCATCTCACCTCTGAGCATTGTTGGAATTTTGCAATGCTTTCAAATAATAAATGTTCATTATCTTCATTCAACTCCAAACAATCGTTCACCTCTCATCTCGTCTTCGTGAGCAAAGCATTTTAAGTCGTGAGTTGGTGTTGATACAGTTTTCAGGATGTTAGGATATTTACTGTCGTTAAGTATCACATCACCACCATGAGTAATAATAGGAAAATTTCTTAGAAATTGAACGTACGAAGTAAAAACGTGCCTCGTATCATATCAACAGAACGCGTATTAAATTCAGATTTGTTGGTCTCATTAATCAAGATTCAAAAGATAAAGGTGCCTCGTGCCTACTTTAGCTCTATTATAAATTCTGAGTTGAAATTTGTGTGTGATAAATACGCACGTAATGAGCTTTTATTTCTTCGAATTTCAGAGGATAAAGTTAAAGCCCTTTAACCTGGTTGCTTTGAAGCAATATTTGTGCCGATTTATTACCAAATCAAGCAAACAATCGAATCATTTATGAAAATGCACGTTTAAATTTGTCAAGCATGTTTATCGGCGCTGTTTCGCTTTATGTGTCTTGGAAGGATGAAAACGTGATGCGGATAAATTTTGCAATTAATTATAAATAAAATACAAATCTGTTTAGTTTAATACTCTGTAATATATTACAAGTGTAGCGCACACTGTTTTCATTGCCTGCCTCTGTGTTATTATTATTGTGTGAAATCACGTAAAAGGAAATTGCCTCATTCAACTATCGACTTCCCAATCTGAATTACTTACAGCCATATAAAATCCAATTTCAATAGTAAATTCCTTAAGAGAGGGAAGATGTAAAGTGGCAGTAAACCGCGTTTAATTTCAGGTTCGTCAAGGGGCATTTTCAAGGAGAACTTGACGCTACAGCATAGCAGAAGAAGAGTTTGTGCTTAGCTGGGATGAAATGAGCCATTAAAGGCATGACAAGAATAGGAAAGGATGAAGCTGGAAAACAGCAACTCTGCCACTTTAATTGCTCTCTTCTTTTTATTTGCTTTCACTCACTCAGTCTCGAATTCAAATGCTTTCACTAATTCAATCCTACTTGCTTCATGACTAGACTCAAACTTCCAGTAATCAGTACACAAGCAGAGGAAGTAGTTACATACGTTACTTCCGTTATTTTCCTCGCAAGACTTATGAAGAAAGTTAATTGAAAAATAATAAGACAGAAAAATAGGTGGGCGGTTTATTCATTAGGTGGATGTGGATACAAATTGAATTAAAACCCGTCTTACAATCTGATTTAATGCTCGCAATTTATTTTAATGGAAATATTAGTTAATACTTTCCCACGTCCCCAATTAACTTTTCGCAATTATCCGGCATCATTTTTGCTGCAACCTAATCCAAAACAAGAACAATTTATTTGGTCGGTTTGAGTGCCTTGAAAATGTGACAAATTGGGATTGGAGTGGAGTATCACGGGTTCAGTTCAATTCAAGACAAGAAGCCATAAAATTACAAGTCCACAATCGATTGACAGCCAGAAGTGGACACACGAACATTTTGCTCATGACTGGACTGAGTGAGCACTAATCATGCTACTAACTATGGCTGAGTTAAAGTAGAGCTACGTTCAAGTCGAGGTAATAGAAACTAGAGGAGAGTTATTACAAGAGAAGCTTTTTATCTCCCACGGCCATATGGCCACCTCCAACTAAACTACCCAACTCTACATGGAGTCAAAGGAAGAAGCAATAAGAGAAATGGTGTTTACCAAATTTGCATGAGTCACGCAATAGATAGCAATTTGCAAAGAATTATTAAGCTGAAATGATTATTGCCCGCCCGGCATGGATACAACCTACTTTCAGAGGAAGCGGCCGCACTGGCTTTGGACAGAGCCATGAATGCATGGAGCATACGGCGACTAATGGAAAACTTTTGAGTAACGGAATATTCACGTAAAATGTAATTCAGCTCATAACACGAGCAGAAACGAACAACTTTGCCGCAATAAAATACAACACACTGCCTTCATCAATCAGCATCTCCACTCCACCTCCACCTACACATTTCCAACGGTTCCTGAGGTGAAAGCAAAATCTTTATGGGGGCGGAGTGAATTTATACAAATCCCGTTAATATTGACCACATGAAGGTCTCCATTTAATTACCCTTCATTTCGAGACCAATTTCTGAAACATTTTATGCTTGTAGCATTTCCATACGTTTCGTTTGATGAGCCATGAATGAATGATAGAGTATTAAATAGATTTTATTTTTGTTATTATTACCCATTTTTATAACGATAGTTTACAGTTTACAGCACACTCTTTTATTATGGTAATCATCTTTTTGCACCAACCAACTCAATCCGATACTACCGCGAAACGATCGCGGTCGTTGGGAATGGAATATTCAAAAAAAAAATTGTTTAGAGCTCCATTTTCATCTATTCCAGGAGGGAAATCAAAGGAAGGCAAGAAATATACAAATAATATGAAAGTCGTAAAATCTGCTGAACACGACGGACGTGACCATTTGGTCTTGATCCGTCCATAATCTAAAGAAGTGCTGCTCCTTGCTTACAATTTCGCTCAGCTCTCTCAAACTTTCCTTTTCCATTCCAGAAACGAGCTTTTGTCTCGAGCATTTTATTGTCTTTTGTGTATTACGGCGGGGCTACGAGCTTTGTATTTTATTATTACTATTATTATCCAGTCGTCATATAATCGAAAGCTGTGTTTGCATAAAACATATTTCAGCCTTGTTCAATAAAACATGGTAAACGGGTGTTTCTCGGGTGCGTCAGGAATCATCAGTTTTGTAATGCCCACACAAAAACATGGGCTTCTGCTTATCAATTGATTGAAACACATGTATCGGCGCAACGTTCCATTGCATACCTTTCTCGTGTAGGAAAGCCCGTTCCAGCCCGAATTGTCTGTGACACGAGAACTAGCACTAATCAAACACCTAAAACATAATGTAATGGAATGTAGCAGACTCACTTACTTCTTGTGGACATAGAAAATGGGAATTGTAAAATGTTTAGCTCAGCCTTGTGCGAAGTCGTGTTAACTCAGAATTTCCATTTTCTTCTTATAAATATAGTCAATCAGATTCCGTTACTTTTGGGCTCGGAGCAAAGTGAAAGTGGGGATAGGGAGCGAATCCGAGGAGAGGCAGAGGTTGCCAGGAAAATCCGTTAACAAAATAAGAGTAATGCTAGAGAAAATTGTGGTGCTGCCACGGGGAAAGAAAACTTGTCAATAGTAAAGAAAAAGCTTGTTTCTCAGACATGTATAAAATTATACTTGGACATGTCTATAAAAAAACTGAAAGCATGTACAATTTCTCTCTCTCAGGTATTAGGTGAATTAGGTACTAAAAACTGCTTTTTCACTACAATGGGAAAAGATCAATATAAAAGTGTGTGTGTGGAGCTGTGAGTGAGAGCCAGCGAGCTCCTTCTTCTCTAAACTCATTCCTCTTTTCTTCTCCACTAAATAACTTTAATGCTTCGTTGTAGTTGTAACTTGCACAACACAGGTAAAATGTTGGTAAGTTTTGGAGCTTACTCAATACGCCGCACCGCCCGCAATGCAATGCCTCCATTTATTTTTACTTTGCTCCAAAAAACTCGGGTTGTGTTGCCTTTTCATTTTTTCATAATTTTTCTTTCGGTTCGCTCACTTATTCACTGCTTTCCAATAATAATAATACACACTTTCCTTTCTTGTAAAATATCTGTTTCCTTTTTGGAAACCACCCATCACCAAACCGCACTCTTCACACTCTACAATTCCTAATATTGTACAGAGCGAGAACTTCGTATTATGCATGTTCTTTTCTCTTGCTCCCATATGCATTTATTTTATTTTCTGCAAAATGTAGTAGAAAGAGTAAGACTGAAAGACATAATGTGATGCAATTTGGTGATGATAGTGTGGCATTTTTTCGCCTTTACAGTGTACACAGTAATAATAGAAAGTGAAATGTATTTTTCTTCCTCTATCCCTTTGATTTTCTTATCGTTCTTAATAATACGCGACTTCCTTCAATATAAACCTCTACATATCACACTGACTTCAAATGCATACTCGAACTCGAAGCAGTTTTTCTGCCTAGTTTAGCATGTTCCATCATCATCACGATCACTTTTCAAAAATGTGGATGTGGCTTTTATGTATCTCGTTTCGTTCGCATAACGGTGAAGGGTTTCATTTTTAGAAAAGGAGAGAATCGAGAGAAAAACAATTGTGCATGTTTATATGTGAGATGGGAAGGAATGAGGAGAGGCAAGAGAATTGGAAGATGACTATGACATAGAATGAGTGAGTGGGTGAAAGCGAACAGACAGGCAGGCAGGACAAGAAAATGAAAAGGATGTTTCGTCGAGCAAATAAAAAGATGAATATTATTATCAACATGGAAAAAGTAGAGAGAGTAAAAATGTACATGCCTAATCCTCCTTCTTCACTTTCACTCTGCTTTCCTTCGTAGTTAGGCTATAATATTAAACGCTGTGTGCATAATAAGAATGGAAGAAACAATGATAAAGGAAAACAGAAAATGTTCGAGTAGCGCCAAAATTGTCGTTCAGTTCAGTCTACAACTTGCAACCAACGAGCCACTTACTTTCCACCCAACTCAGAGACAACTGTAAAAAGTGTAAAGGAGCGAAGAAAAGGGAAGGGGAAATGGCATTTTCAACAACATCTATTGTTGTCAGCAGCATCACATCATAATCATTGCTATCACAGACTCTGTGTATTTTTCTCTCTCTTATATCAAATGTTGTGTGTATGAGCTGCCACTGTGCCACTGATCGAGCTCGTTGCTCAATATTATGACAATGACTGGCAGAGTTGTTTGTGGCGGGCAATCTTTCTCTTTTTTCTACTTTTCCCAATCCTTCCTCCATTATATTAGACATACATATGTGCATATTGTATATTTTTCAGTGCTTTTATTATTTATAATCGAAATTATGCCTTTGTTCGGAGTAAATGTTAATTGATGTCTGTCTGTCTTGCAACAAAATTGCACAAGTCAGTGATCAGTGATGATGCAAGATTTTTGGTGCCTAGAACAAAACATTGTCATCTACGGTTTCCCATTAGCCACTCACAATTACAATGAAACTAAATCATTAGTTGTTTGTTGCCAAACACGGCTAAAATTACATATTACTGCGTTTATTAAGCTTAGCCGCTTGTAATTAAGCAATTATTGTTTTTTGAATGAATCAAGAAATACACGTCTAAATTACAACAGGCACACGTGCGGTTGTGGTTCTTAATAATAATGCTAATCGTAATTCCAATCTTAACTAACCACCAAGCCCGAAATTATTCCTCAATTGTAACATAATTCAGCTCATCAGCAAGAAAAAAAGGAAAACTCATTTTAGGCAGACTAGACAAGCAAAGCTCCTTGTGTAAAGCAGTGTACAGTCATGTAATTACAGTGAGACTCGCGCACTTCGTGTGTGGTCTATTCTGTGGATTGAGCTCAGTTTCTGCGTTAGTTTGCTTCCTACACTCACGAGTCTATTTGTTCTTGACAATTTTTAATGAATGAGTGACAGTTTTGTAATTACAGGACAGGAGTGGTAAAACGGATGATATGAATGTATGTAGGTGTATAGCTGGTAATGAACAAGTAAATAAGCTGGCTTTTCTTTTCCCAAATTAGACTTTTATTCCAGTCTCTTTAAGGCTGGTATTTTCTCAAAGTAAATTATATGGACGCACTGGAAAGGGAAAAAAATTCTCGGAGAAAGAGTCTTTTTTCCTTCCTTACTTGTTTTCGTTTCTCCATTTACCACCAGTTCATTCCATTCCAAAGAACTATGCAACTATAACAGTTCTGGTTTACGTGAATTGTTCAGCTTTTCCGACTTTTCTCCGCTACTGCAAGATTAGTGGAATGAAATGAAATCGTTAAGAAAAATCCTATCGCATTGAAGCCGGAATGAAGGAGAGTCATGTGTCTATGCACTCGAATTTGTTAGCCAAATTTTCTGTTTTCACCGGAATAGAATGTACATACTTAACTCGTGTTTTTTGGTGTGGTTCAGCTTGTAAGTTTCTCATTTGTCTGGTGAACGTGTGGACTACTAAAGATAGAGATGCAATGAATGCAGGCACACGGTGAAGCTACGTGATTCCAATAAAGGGGAAAATGTTTGCCACCTGGTTGTCGTGGCCACCACTCTCCTATGCAGGAAGCACATCACAGATTGGTGAAAGTCAATAGAAGCAGCCACAAGGGCCGACTGACTTGGTCGCGCCGCTCGTGGAAGAGAAGAGGGTGAAAAAGAAAGAATGGCACAATACATCAAATCAACTGAGTGAGCTTCGTGTTCCCATATAAGACGACCATGGCATTGTACTATGCTATATTACGAGGTGGATGTGTATGAATGTATAAAAATCTAGTTACTTACTACTACACAAGAAAAAGAGCTGCTGCTCCAATATAAGGCAAGGCATACGAATACAACGAAACCAATCTCCTAGCCCAATCCACAATTCAAACACACCAACTTTTTACACTTTAGTCAAACTGCAAACAAAAAAATGTCAGAGGGTTGCTTAGTTTAGCTTTAGCTTGCTTTAGAGGTAAAACTTTCAGTTTTGTTCCCCAAACGAAACGCACTCTGGATTACTATTTTTATTATACGTAAAACCCTCCATTTACAGAATATGCAAAAGCAAGGGGCACGAAGAAATGTGATATTATGAGGTGAATTATGTAGAGGTACGAAATATGCAAGGGAACACGCTTACATTTAAGATTTACGATGTTAAGTAACTTCGTACCTAGATTATACTGCTTTGCTTACAGCATATAAGGCATGAGCAATAAATTAAGGCACAAAATCTTGTGCTGCCTTCTACATTTGAAAATCTTTAACCACAAAGTTTATACTCACAGAGAAGTGCAATTAAAGTAGATTCTAAAAATCCGTAATTTGAGTTTTATCGGGGTTTTTCAGCATTCATAAACTGCTGTCCAATATGCGTACTCCAGCCTCCCATCCAAATTTAGCACTGATATTTTGTCAACTGGTTCTGAATCCACCAGCGCCCTTTGGCGGTGATTTTCCCCAGGGGCACTACAATTTGCAATCCTATCAAAATCTTTTAAATCCTCTTCGCTGAGGGACGGCAATAACAAATAAACCCAATAAACCTTTCAGTTAATTGATCATTTAAAATGTTAGGCTCTAAAATATTGCCAAATCCGTGTAACTTGCGTAACTTTAGCAGGATTTTATACAAAATGAACTGATGAACGAAACATGGTAGATCTCAGAAATGTATTTTTCATAAATATTTTTCCCATTCGTTTTGGCTTATCTCATATTTTGTACCTCAATTTATTGTTTATACCTTATGTATATACATATGATTATTATTGCATTCTTGTAAAGAAAGCCGTGCTCCAATTTGATACACTTTTTTACAACAATGAATCTCATTTGCACAAGCAGAGCAGAGTGAGTGGTGGAATGAGGAAATATGCAATATTTTGGTGTTACATGCTTTGTAATGGGGCTCCTGGTAAACATGTACAAAGAATGCTAGATTAGGGATCAATAAATTTTCCCTCGGAGAAACCAGAAGGTTTCCTTCACTCTTCAAAGCGTTCAGTTGATAGAAACCCGTTTTCTTTGCAACTTCACTTTCACAAATGCAGTAATATAATGTAGTACTGAAATGTTAGTTGATGTTGCATTGTAATAAGAAAGACATGACTTTAATTTAAAGAAGTGATGGAAGCAATGGAAATAATAATTTTTTGTTCCAATTCATCAGCATTTAATTTTATTTAACGAAATAATAATGTGTGGGATGAAAGAGGAAGAGAGTTGCAGCCTACTCTGAACTACCCTGTAATTATTTTGATACTCGGTAATAACCTAGCATTGTTTTCTAATACCTTTTTTGATTTTCATTCATTGACCGGCGGGCCTTTCTTCAAATCTAATTTTATACCATAAAGTCGTAATTTGTTCACTGGGAATTCTCATTTCATTATGTTATTTCTGAAACCCAAATTAATTTTACATTCTCATAATTATATATACCGGAGGCTTGTCTAATGACGACAGATAAAGCAACTCCGGAGGCATAATGAGTGAAGAGATTATATTACTTGATTATATTACGTGAAATCAAATTCCATCATCATCTGAACTCATCATTATTAAAGGTGGCTTCTTCGTTAGCATTGTGCCTCGTGCCTGATAGAGTGAGCGAGCGAGGTTTAGCTTTTACAGAAGAAGCCATTTAACTGACTATACTAAAGCAGAAAATAAATATCTCTCGTTCTCGAGCTGGAAATATGAAAACTAAGTACAGAAAGCTCTCAAGAAAGCAGAGGTAAAATGAAGAAGGGAAATGGTCGAAAATGACTTGAAAGTCTCGAGTTGAATTTGAGGATTGCTCAAGTAGAAAGAATGCTTATTGAGAAGAAATTTATATGACCAAGAAACATGACATCATCCACATTAATGGCTGCTCTCTGAGACCATCAAGGTTTTGTACTTGCTTTTACTTGTTGGTCTCCCTTCTCATTTTCTTTTCTGGTCGGGCTAAATTGCACGTGCATAAACACAACTCTGCTCATTACTGGCATTTTCTTTGTAACCAGAATTCACTGCCATTTGAATAACAACATGAAAGCTCATAATTGGCGAAACCATGTTTCCTCAAGTATCAGCCACCACTATTCAAATGCTTGAAATGCTGTTTTCCTCCTTCGCCTTTCCCTTTCTCAACCAGTGGAAAGAAAATGAAGGTTCGTTCATTCATTCGCCGAATAATCTCGGCAGAGTCGCCACTTGAAATAAGCTGCGGAGTGGGAATAGGAAGGAGTAAAGTGAAAGTGCTGCTTCCTTTCATTCCCATTAAAACTCTCAATTGGCATTCTACGATGAAGATGAAAGAAGAAGAAGATTGTCAAAATAATGATACCGCTAATGGGAACGAAACATCAGAAAATAACGACGGTGTAAATACGTACCTTGAATACATAGCAAAGTGCCTTGTACTTTTTGGTTCAAGTGCTGCCTTGTGTCGTATTGTCAATTTGTGCTTTCCACCAAACTCCCAAAATAATAAATATATTGCTTTCATCATTTGCATTTCAGCTTCAAGATATGAAACCAATACATCAAGTGCTTGGGAGGTGGCACCACTTCCCAACCTCGTCACCGTTCCCAATTCATCAATTTCGGTGAAAGTCAAAATCATTCAATTTTTTCCTAGCCAGTAACAAGCCTAACCTAACAGGATTTTATATTGATCCAGTTTCCAAACTTTTCCCAAATTACTATTACCCGCGTCTTAAAGTGCTTTTTATACACACCATTTCTGATTAAATGGGCTTTGTGACTGCTTTCCCTCTCGCATTCAGTCCTCTTTAATTTCTCTTCCACAGGCACTGTCGAGTATTCAAAAATTGTGAGAAGGTTATTTTCAGCAGCGAACTCAGTACATACATATTCCGGTCTATGACTTAATAGTGGTTTGTTCTGGGTGGTCCCCGATATATGTAGGAGTGTTGAGTTGAGTGTAGAACGGAAGAAAGTGATCGAGGGAACACAATAGATGGAGAAAGAGAGAAGATGGATTTTTCTCCAGTATCGATCCAATTACTGAGCTTATAGTTCCTTAACATCCCTGTCACTCAAGCTCAGCTTCTTATAAAAGTTATCTTCGCCTCCATATCCCTGCTGATTGGCTTCTTTCCTCACACACAAACAATATGTCAGATTTTCGGGAAATATCGCTAAATTTGTACATTGTCAAGCTCCCAGCTCCGTTAAGTTAAAAAGTGCTACGAATTATTTATTAATAGCTATATATACATAGATCGATTCTATATTTTCAGTCTAGTCGATCCATCCACAGTATTTATTTAAGGTAGCCACTGTTGTAACATGTACATCTACAAGAAGCTAAACTTGTGANTTATTTAAGGTAGCCACTGTTGTAACATGTACATCTACAAGAAGCTAAACTTGTGACAAGGATTATGTTGAATCCATTCATTTCACTTTTCAATACCCTCGCATAGACAGATGACAGAGTTAAAATGTGTTCAGCTCGGGATTATTTTTCGCGAGATTTTATTTGCTGAATAAAAATGAAATGGATTGGTGAGGAAGGGGATAATAGATTTATCTCATCGTTTCTTTCATAATGCAATAATAAACTTACTAAGCAGACCGTATGCAATAGTAATATATATGTAGATAATTTGAGCAGATAAAATCTTTATCTCTGAACAAAATTGATGACTGTGGAAGGTTGTCAAACGAATGTATTTACAACCCGGGCGTATTACACTTTCTCCGTTTACAATGGTATTACGTGGAGTTTTTAAAGTAGGATTGTAAGTCATAGCGATTATATTAGAGCTGGTACATATCTACAAGGTTTATGTATGTATTGTAGATAGATTATAGACAATTATATCGGAAAGAATTGGGAGGAGAAAAAAAGAAAAGCAGTAAAAGAGGATCAACGTGTGTGTTAGTTTGTATTGTATAGTGGATGGAGACTGGCGTCTAATATATATATATTATACACATAAACATTTCCCACTGGTAGCAACTACCGTTTTCCTAATGGAATAGTCATGTTTCGCCGTCTCTAGTTTCAGATGATTCTCTTTTTCCTCTCAATTGTACACTTTGACTAGTAAACGAAAAAAGTAGTTTGGTGGTGTTCCAAACTAACACACGCATTACTATTACATAACGCTGTCTTGTGCGCCCTGTCTCTTTTCTCTTCTGCACATCCCATATGTGACTGGGGATGTGACGCTGACTCTCAGTCTATGTGGACAACGAATAATGATGGAAAGTAAAGTCAAGGAAAACAAAGTAGAGAAAGACGACGATAGTCTCTAGAGCTGTACACTAACTAGCGCCAATAAAAATTCTCATCCAAGTAGAAATCTCCAGACTATGACAGTTTCACTAATAAAGAAACATACATTTTGTATAAGTATAAAAAAAACTTACAAAATTTCAAGTGGCGAATCCGAATAAAGTTGTTGTATTCTAGTGTGTAGTAGGGGCGGCAGAGAAATTGTCGTGTAATACAGCAGCATGGAAAAAAATGTTGTAAAGAAGTCGTGCAGAAGTGGCAGTGGCAATGTGGTGCATGGTTAGAAAAGGAAAGAACAGCAGCAACGGTGGCGGCAGCATCAGCAGCAACAGCATCATTGTCGTCATCGTCGACTCTGGTGGTGGTGGTGGTGGAGCGGTGAAAAATAGGTAGCCTAGTTCACAGGAAGAAATATTACTGTTACGGGCGACAAAATAGAGAATTCACTTAAGGTATGCTATGCAATGCCGAGAAAGGGAAAATGGAAGGATGTGATGTAATGTAATGTGAGCTAGAGAAGGTAGCTAGGTAATGTAAGTAAGTTATAGAAAAGTACGCTGCTTGAGTGAGGGCATCATCATCGTCATCCTCGTCATCATCAACATCATCAACAACAAGTTGTGAAGGACACGAGAGCTAAGCAAGATTAACAACGGTACCAGTAGCAATAGCGGCGGCGGCTATGCATGTGCCAAGAAAGAAAGCTCGCGGAGAAAGAAGACGCAAGCAATGGTTTTGTCTTGTCACAAAGTTCAGTTGTTAGCAAGTGGTTGTTTCTTTGCCGACTTTATTCATCGATATCCGTACGTCTCTAGCCATTCCATTCCGTATCGCTTCCCTTCTGGTGAGTGTGACTGAACTGCGGTTTCCAATTCTTTCTCCTACGTACAGCCTCCATTGTTATGTAGGAAAGATCTAATTCTGCCTGATGTAGGATTTGATCAAGTCAATATGTCGCTCTGCTCTTCAGTTCTTCACATATGTACATGTTGCAAGGCAAGGATGCATTCAACGTTTTTTTGTCGATACTATTTTTTCATTACTTCTTCATATTAGTCGCCTTTTATTATCATTTTCTCCTGGTAAGTGAAGACTTGTTGTTCATCGTATTCCAGCCTTTTTTCGCCGACGTTAATCCTGTTACAAAGAATGAGCAATATTCACCGCGGTCTTCCTTTTCTTCCTGGACAGAAAAATGATCGCTGTCTCTCAAGACTCAAGTATCGTGTTCTTGTTAGTGGCAGTATGTTGTAGCATTGGATTGTCCTTTGTGAGAAATCTTTCCGTTTTATTCTATTAGTTGTATTTGTGTGATCTTCCAGTTACTTGACTTGGCACAAACTGAGTGCTGTGGTGTGCAGCCTCAAGGAACTGAAAAAGTCGACACGCTTTGCAAGTTGGAGTTGCGACAGTGATGATGATGATGGTCCTGTGGTGTCATTTCCAGCCAGTCAAGCCACAAAATTTTGGTCGCCTTTTCTCTTTAGGTGGGCGAGGGAAAAAAATTAGACCGTTTTTTCTTCTCTTCGTCAGTCACTTTCTGAACTCGAACTCTAGAAATGAAAAAGAATAGAGAAATTCTATTTAATGAATGACAATAAAGGGCGAAACGAAACAAATTTAGCGAAAAATGCAAAAATGTCAGGAATTGAGGACAAATGAGACAGTGAAGCGAAACGAAACTATGTACAAAGTCGTCTCTACAACTGAGCTCTTCTACTGAAACTCTTCATTACATTCATAATTTGCAACATGAACACAATATCGAATTGACTCATACTCAATTGAACAGGATGGAACCTTTTGTCTGTACACTTTTTTCACTACTTTATGTATGTATGTAACACTACGCTACGCGTGGGTCTCATTAACTTGTCATGTTACATTATTATTCGGATATTTGTAAAAAAACTTGTGGCACTTGTGCTGCTGTTACTCTGCTATTACAGATATTTACTTGCTACTTTTCAATATTCCACTCACACAAAACCCATTCACCCTTCTCACAGTCAGACAATTCGTACACATGTACCCAACCAACCAACGAAAGCGAGAAACAAACAAAAGACAAATGCGAGAAGAAAAAAATAACCTGTGGAAATAAAAATACGGATGTCACATTGTTGACAAGTAGACATCATGAACAGGAAAATGACGAGTCCTGTTTTGTACATTATTTTGAGAGTATCACTGCCAGTTTTTTATTATTACCTTTTTTCATTTCTAAATGCAGTAAAGCAATCATCGTCATTTGACATGGCGTGGGCATGTACATACATCATACAAGTGTGTATAGGCGAGCGAGTGCTTGCGTGCAAAGTTGAATGTGGTGCAAAATTAGCGGAGCCATTAAATATTGAAAAGCAGGCGTTTGCACCCAGCCTTTAGACAATTATTTTTTTCTCTTCTCAGTACATACATTCACTAATCAGCTGAAGGTCCCCGCCCACAGCAACTCAACTACTTTGAGTTAAGCAATAGCAAAAATTAAAGTGGAGTGGAGGGGGAAGAATGGAATTAAATGCATAACGTACTTTGTGTACTTTGTTCTTCTGCGTTTACTTTGTGGATAGAAATTTTAGATGGTGCAATCACCAAGTAACACAGTTTGACTTTATCCAAACTCTGCATGTACCATGTGTAAGGTTATGACTATATTAAACAAAACCAACCAACGAACCATAAAATGAGTTTGACCTCTGACCCGAAGTTGTCTGAAATATCAGACAGACAAACACAATACATAAAAGAAAAAACGAGCTCAGCATTAATTTTCTGAATTTTGGCACTCGCTTTGATGTGCACACCCTTAAAAAGAGAATTTACAAGTCAATGTACAATACAGATAAAGACGAACGATTTCTCTTCTTACAGTAAGATTCTTGAAGAAACGCTAAAATTTTCGCACTTTGTATTTAAATGTGTGAAAAGCGTGTCACACTGTTTGGTTAGAAATTTTGATCGAACTATGTGATAAAGTAAGAGGCAGGAAATACAAATTATCCCCGACATTGATGAGTAGTGGTATCGTTTAATGAAATGAAACGAAAAAGCAAGTAATTCGGAGAAAAAGTGTTAAAAGCTGATAAAAAAGTTTTGCTCTCGGTTCACTTCAATCCATCCACAAACAAAATTCTCTCATTTACTCACTCGCTCTTTGAGTCACTTAACTTATTACACTCCCGTGAGCTTCTTCTGCGGCATCCATTAAAAAGTTGTTGCGAATAGGAAGAAGTTGTCAGCAAGTCTGGGGAAATGGAGTGAATCTTTAAAAGAGCAAACAGGTTTTGCTCTCCACACTCACTCCACATTCACACTTATTTTGTCTTGCCATTATTTTTATTATTATTATTTTATTGTTAGTCTACTGATTTCGGCAGAGATAAAAAGTTCCTAGTTGATAACCAACCAGCATGCAGAATAATGTAGGAGCAGATAAAAGCTGGTTTTTATACCTTCAGTAAGTAAGCACGGGCACAAGCTGCGCTCGGGATTAATCTAGAGTTAAGTAACCGAAGCCACCGGGCAAATGTATTTTGTGCACAATGTATGTATTTTGATTTCTGGATAGCGATAATGATAACAAGAGAAGAAGACAGGTTGTAAATTGTGTAGCATTTGAAGAGAATCATTGTTCTATCGGCATCATCACAAACAAACCGGCGGCAACGGTAACAACAAGAAGTGGTGCGCAGAGATGCGGAAAATTTGCATGTTTATCAGTTTGAAGAGTGTTTTAATGGGAGCTAAAGTGGGCATACTTGAACTAAAAGGTGAGAACAGCCTCCCCTTTCCCTTATCATATTAAGGACAATTAGGCATGAAATTAATGAGAACATACAGCTGTGTGGCACTGGCAATGAAAACTGTTTCTATTTCTCTCTCTTCGCCATCCTCCTCCCCACATATTTTCGGAAGCCACCATCTGGATCTGCATGGCATCCCACACGTCTACTAGTTTGCTAAAATTGTTATTTATGAGAGTCTTTCTGGCCACTTTCAAACTTTAATGTGCCGTTCAGGAGGCTGGTCGATTTAACTACTTTATTAATCTAATTGTAACATATTACCTTTTAACTGACATGCTAAAATAATATACGACAGTTTACCGAATCCAACTATTCATACATGACTTTTTCGCTTTGGATAAATAAAAGATTCAGTTCATTAAATAGAACACCAATGACCCGTCAAAATTATGTGTCCATTGCCCGCAAACAACTGTAAATATTTCTTTTACAGATGCCTATCTGCAAATATTCGGAGAAGCGTGAAGAGCTTAAAAGTTGGCCGGATGTGTAAAAAGAAGTTTCTGTGCTCGCCTACCTCACTCTCATTTTGAAGCCTTTCTTCCAGAACTGGATCAGCGAGTGAGAGAAATATCTGAGTATTGAAAGCAATCCGAGCACAAAATTGTCAAACACGTGCGTTTCCGCGTTCATTTTATTGCTCAGTGACTGACTGACTGAAACGAAGTCTGTGGCTCCGACATGGGAGTGTGAGGAGGTGGAGGATGCAAAGAGAATAAAATGAGGATTTTTAGAGAAAAAGTGGAAAATCCATTTGAGAGAAAAGAGGGCAGTTTATGTAATGGTGGTTTCGCTGTCGCTGGTGAGGATTGAAACGAATAAACATGATTATTAGAGTGAGTAAGGAAAAGATTCCATATTTCATAAAAAGCACCTCAAAGGAAATGGTTGTAACAGGAACAGTTTCATATTCATGTTCGCTTTTCCCAAAATTCCACCAAGAGAGTAAAAATCAAAATGAAAATTAATAGTTGTACACACATAACGCCTCGTCGGCATAAGCAGAGTTACTTGGTAGTTTACATGAACAGACAGAGTGAGTGAGTGAGATAAACATAGTTTATGCCTACCTTGTAGCCATTGTACAAACAACAGATGTACATGTTCAATACATTCGTCTCGTCCGCAAAAAGTGAAACAGAAGCACCTTTTCTCAACCGTTCTTTTCTGTTATATTTATAGCAGACATTTTTTTCACTGACTTTTATAGCTGAGCAGCTCCTGTCATATTTTATATTTTTTGAAAGAACTAGCTGTAACTGTAAGTTGCCGTTGTAAGTTACAAGAGAACCTCTTCACTCGCCTGTCTATAAAAAATTTCAAAGTCTGTAATCTGTTTTGTATCACCCACCCTGACTGAACTCCCTGAGCATTTTACAGGATTCATTACCATATCGTTATCATCATCATTTCGTCTCCACACATTTCACTCTTGTTCATGTTAGACTATGTAAATCTTTCACTTCACTTATATTCACATATGCAGATTTAAAAATATCAGAACGTCAGAAAAATCTCTTTTTTTTCTCTCTCTCTCGTTGGAGTTAAGTAGGAAAAAGACAGAGACCATTTGTCAAAACGTTTCCGTAAAAAACGAAAAAAAACTTGAAGTGAGCCGACGTGCCAAGGCAAGGCAAGTATTGGGTGAATACAGATAATAATGCATGTCGGACTGAAATTCTGAGTTGAGAAATGAAATTAGACTTTCCCAGCTACACTAAACACTGGAAGATAACTAAAGAAAACTGATTTTTACCATTGTTATACAAATAAAATAGAGAAATAGAAAATGGAGACATGCGTCTCTCTGCTCTTGTTTGGTTTCGGAAACAATTCCATTAAGCGATTTTGAGAAAATTTCAGAACGATTAGAGCCAATCTCTGGTGACACATTATATTTTGGTTAATGCCTACACTTTGTTGGAAGGAGATTGTGAAAAATGAATGACAAGACAGTTGAAAGGTTCTTAAGAGAATATAAACATGAGAATCAGATACAATCTTATATGTAACGATTTTCTTTGAATTGCATCATTTTCCACGGTATCGAATTCGGTGATCTGTTACATCTCTTGGTATTCCCTTGCCCAAAATCCTATAAATCCTGAGAATTGAAAACTATCCTTTTGGTGTCTAACACAAAGCACTTTCAATGACGATCAATTGCCTGCACAAATAAAAGAAGTGAAAAATGGAAAAGAAAGTGAAAAGACGTTTCCGTTACGTTCTGTTGTGGCGGTGGCAAGGAAGCTGTCAAGCACCGTAGAACAGAACAAAAGTGGGCAAAGAAGGAGAATGTGGCACCGGGGAGTTTTTCTGTTCTGGCAGATGTGTTTAACACCTGCGTGTTTTAATTGCTCCCGGAATAGGAATAAAAAGGAAAAGAGGGCGAGACGTGAAAAAGAAAATAAAACATTCATCCATTTTATTCATATGTATCTGTTAAGTTTACAGGTTCTGTTGTGCTATCCATGCTCTTGTATATTTGTCTGTGTCCTTTCTTTTCCAAAGATGGAGGGCGCGGCGTTCGCGATGGTTCCAAGGCACCATCCATCTTTTGCCCATTATGTGTTCATGAGTTGAAATTTATGAAAAAAAATATTTTCATACTAGAGTCAGCATGTAAAACCTTGTATCCATTATTTTGAAAGCAGGCAAGAACAAGCCGATCATCCATGTTATCACGCAATTCTTTCCGTAAGCAAGAGAAGTACCATCACCTCGCATCATTATCATCGTCATCTGCTCCAGCATTCTTTTTGTTTACACCCACCGTATGAACAAATAGCGAAAGTCTAATGTAAGGCGATGTAAAGTAATGGAACGCAGGGCTTTCTCCGGCTTCAACGATGCACTCCGCTTTCTCTGTGTATGTATGTACATACATACTCGCAATGCTTGGTTTTCATGATAATGCCACTCCATGCCACTACCGACTAATACTTTTCAGTGAAGCAAACACTAGTGATAAACATAAAGACAGAGCGGAAGAAAATCGCTTCCTTGGCATTTGATGTAAAAAGTTCGCCACTTTAACCAACCCAACCACATTCTATTTAACGTGGTTAGCCAGTCACCGTCAGCGCAGCGGGTCCATGCTAGGTTGAAAGTAAGCTAAACCACCTTATATAAATAGTTATAAAAAAGTATAATTCTCTCTTTGGTTTAGTTTCCGTTTCGCAAATGGAAACTAGTAAATTCATACAAAGATTTTACAAAAAAAGACTCTTGACCAAATGAAGAAGAAAATGGCTGGCTTGCATGCCTCAAGATAAGTTAAAATACCACTCATCGCTAATTGTAGTCTGTGTGTACCTCACTTACTCACTCTCAATGGTGAGATACGAGACGATAGGAATAGTTCAGACATGCCACTCACTCTACTCAGCAACTCGTTTCTGTAATGATATGATCATGCCATTGCGCTGTAAGGAAGGACAAAATAAGTATTAGTAGCACTTTCCTTTTCCCTATAATAATGCTCCCTTTTACATGAATCATGATCATGATTTCGATAATGCTTCTCATTGTTTCCGCAGAAAACGAATCTTTTCCTCACTCACTCACATTCCTCCTTTCCCTTACTCAGGGAAAGCTTTTCTTTTCAAAAGGGTCTCACTTCGCAATTCACATTCACATTACATCAAGGGAAAACCAGCTTCATCCTCAGTCTCATTTCTCGTGGCCAGCAGCAGTATCCACATTCTCCTCATCACGATCATCATCAACGTTTTGAGCACGTACATCCAGCCTGCTTAAAATGTCCAGTGCTACATTCTCCATACTCATAATCATATCGGCATCTTATGAAAAGAGTGTCATCTTGAAAGAGTTTAGAAAAAGTGAGTCGTAGTAAAGACATTAGAAACTGCGATGCCAGGAAATGTGCATGTACCAGATAATAACTCTTACATTCTCCATACTCATAATCATATCGACATCTTATGAAAAGAGTGTCATCTTGAAAGAGTTTAGAAAAAGTGAGTCGTAGTAAAGACATTAGAAACTGCGATGCCACGAAATGTGCATGTACCAGATAATAACTCTCGCGCTTAGGTACATGTGAGTGGATGCTGTTGACTTTTGTTCGCGAACTGACATCGTAAGGGTAAAAGCATCAGCATCGACTCCTTAACACTCCCAGGTTTTTGTGAAAATGACAAAAATATAGAATGACTTTTTATTTCTCCTTGTTTCTTCTATGTATGGAGCCACAGTGCCTACGCATGTTTTTGCCCATATTCATTGTGACAAGTAATCTGGGTTATATCACCATCATCGCCAAGAATACCTCTCATAAAAACTCTCGGGATGTAAGATAACAGAGGTCATAGTGGCGATTTCGTAGTGAAGCAGAAAAAAGTTGTATGCTTCTGCACACAGTTGTTATTATGACGTGGTACAAAGCAGATCAGTGAGATTCATCCTGTTCTTCCAGCAACTGAACTCTCACAGGAAGTTATTCTTGCTGAGAATGCGTGCATGCCTATTTGTCTTAAAATTACTATCCTTTACAGCTCTCTCTGCTAATACACTAGTATTTACTCCCTTTTTCTCTTTTGTAGTCTCGGAAGAAAAAAAATCTTTATAACATCCTTTTTTTTTTTAAATTCGACTTTTTCGTAAAAAGAACCACCTTCGGTTCTAGACCTGCTCTGGTATGTCTGAGTCTGACTCTTTCATGATCGAACAGTTACACGACAGATAAATAAAAAATTTATGCTTTCCTCCCTCAGTAGCTTATGACATAAGTTTTTAGTGATTGTTCCTTTGAAACCTTTTTCATTCCCTTGGATGCTGGCTGGATGGTCTGGCTCGACCATTTTTATATAATATACGAGACACCGAGAGAATATTACAATTTACCACGCCAGTGTATTAAAGGAGCAAGAAAATGATAAAATGGACCACCAGCGGTCTTACTTAATCTCAGTTGGATATGCAATATGAAAAATCAGGCTCGTGGAGAAAGCCAACTTAGGTTATGTTATGTTATGCTTACTTACGAACAGAAAGACGCATCTCTTTTAATACGATGATCATGGTGATGATAATAGATAGAAGTTGATAGTTGTGGTACCGTGCGGACCACTCTGAGGGAAAAGGGAAATGAGTTGACCGACTACGTTCAAAAGATCCTTGTTATAACCTTAGTAGACCCATGTTCTTTTACTTCATGTTTTATACACTGGTTTCAGCACTAACTGCCTCCACACGTCTGTCTGGATAAGAGCAATAAGAGCTACATCGTAAATACCACCATCATCCATTAAGCAAGAAGATGGAAGGTTGAAAGGGAGCGGACAAAGGATTTCCAATGAACTGACTTTTGACCTCAGCATCAATCGAATACATACATACCCACGGGCCAAACTGCGCTCATCATCATATAAAATGAGTCTATGGTACGGAGCTGAGATTAGAAAAAAACTGTGTTTTACTCTATCTCTTGGTGAGACTTGAAAGGAAATTTTCTTTTGATAATCCCCTCACAGTGTACAGTGTACGGCTACAATATTGTACTGAATCGCAGTGATTTATTGAGTGGAATCAGCGGACGTAAATTTTAAAATATTGTCGGCACATAAAATGTTACAATTAATTAAGCCGTCCATGCAATTCGCATGACTGATTTACTTTAATTAAATTAAGTAGAAAGAATGTGAAAAATGAAATAAATAGCTAGAATAATAATGACAGATGGCTTATTATCCGGTGAAAGCAGTGCATTAAGGAAGCGAAAGATGGTGAAAAGGCCGCATTTTCCAGATAGGATAGAGGAAGTAGGTAAAGTTAAGCATTGCAGAATACGTGTCTTTCTTGATATTGTGTTGTTCCACAATACATGTTGTGCACAGAGTAAAAAGTAAATGATCTAAGTGGAATCTATAACTTTCTTTGAAAGCAAGGAGAAAGCACTCACTCGACGGTTCGAGAAACTACGGCTGGGATGGCTCTTTAGGAGAGTTGAAATAAGTCCGGATGAGTGATATAGTGTATGTATAAGTGAAAGTGGAGAGCAAAGTAAAAGCTCAGGGACACATAGACACAAAGAGTCTACGGAGCTAGATTATGCTCCGAGAATGGGCAAGGAAGAGACTCCACAGGCTGGTGCATGGAGAAAAAAGATGCTCTTCCTTCTTAGCTGCTGCGCTATTCGATCGAGCAAACTAGCCAAAACCAACTGTAGTGAGTGGAAAGAAAAGTAAAGAAGGAGCAAGAAACCCGCTTCCATCACTTTCCTAGAGAAAAGGTTCTTGGGTGTACGTATGTAGTTTTAGTCACAGTTATAGTCATAACATAACATAAACCTCACATTGTACAAACTACGCGAAGTCAACATTTCTCAAGCTAAAAGTTTCAGGGGTGCAGAAATTGTAGTTGCATTTCATAATTGTTTATAGTTTCGTTGCGTTTTAATTTTTACTTCTTCAAAGACAGGTCCCTAGAACGAAATAAAAGAGTTTCGAGATTCTCAGACATAAACAAGGTGTCCCAAGTCCCAACCGCACTAAAGAAGCAACTAAAAACGGGAATAAAGTTTGTTTACTGTAGGAGAAATAATAAGTGATACAGGAGCCCACAAAACTTCCTTTCTTACACAGCCAAGCTACATTCCTCTTAAAAATGCATGTCTTTGCATTTAAATTGAAATCGTGCATTTTTATCCCTCCTTTACATGAGAGATATACAAAAGATACAGGGAGAGAATCTCCTTCGCAATATCCATAGTTCTTTGTGTTATTTTTCCCAGCCAAAAAAATATCTACAACAAAATCATCCTTTTGGTTTGATGAGGCTTTTTAAGTAAACCAAAGACGGGGAAGCAGTTTAAATAAGAGAAAGTTTGAGGAAGATGGTAAAAGTGGGTAGAAGCAATGTCTTATAATAAGAGAGGAGATGAAATGGAATCGGGGTTTTAAGCGTATCCGTGTCGTGTCTACTATTTACTGAATACAAAAATGCAGATCCTTTTCTTTTCCTACATACGCATATCCCTTTATGATACCTCTCTCATCACTTCACTCACTCACATCAACAACATCGCCGTGTGCACTTTCTTTTTATTCAAAAAACAGCCAGTCTGAACTGAGCTCAGCGCCCAAAGCCTTTCAGAAAATGAGCAAAAAGCTCAAGATGTGTGCATAAAGCCTTTCTCTAGTGTTACCTCAACTACTTACAAGAGCATGGCTCTCCAAAAATATTACGGTTCGAACTCAACTGAAATGCCTACCCAACCCTGAACGAATGTTAGTACGAAAGCGATGGTTTCTCTGTTTATCTCGCCCATTTCCGGTGATGTGATGTGATGCAACCTCCTGCGTTTTTACGTCAGATTGACTGACTTCACTGGCAGAGTGGCTGAAGAGGGAGCAGAGAACAAATCGCTAAAGGAAACTTTTGATCATCATGAAGGAAAAGAGTAAATGCGTGGATTTTTTTAGAGAAATCTTTTAATTTTACAACACAGTTCAAGCACCAGACCAGAAGATAACATGCGTTGTACATACCTACCTACATAACTATAATGCATGTCTCCTAATGTAATAAGTGTTTCAAATCTTCGTTCAAATCGAAAGAACTCAATTCGCAAAAAAGTCCTCCATAAAAGTCTTTTCTACGGCGCCGCTGGTTACCGAGACATGTACATCTGCGGATGATATTCCCTGCAGAATGGAGAGGATCAGAGGGGAAATCAATGGGAGCTAATACTCGATTCCAATATTAAAGGAAATGCCATGCAACTAACAAATCGAATCAGAGTCAATCCGATTCTGGAAAAGGAAAAATGAGAGAGAAAGGAAGGAAAAACCACACAAAATCTTTCTTTCTTCCCCATGTAAATACAGCAAAACGTAGCCAACACGAAAAGAAGCCAGCTAACTTTTTTCTTTTCAAAATAGAAAAGCGTAGGGCTATATTTTATGTAAAATATATTGGAGAGGAGGAAACAAGTCGCTACATCGAGAGATATCGTAGATACAATGTGCAAGAAGCCAGGCAACCAGATCGCATGTTGTATTCAGACGAATTTCGAATCCCCGACTAGAAGAACTCGAATAATGGGAACAATGAGCAGATACGTCGTGTGTGAATACTACATGAATAAAATAAAATAAAATGTTCCAGGAAGGTAAAAAGCTGGTGGCGAGTATTGAAAAGATACATACATAAAAAAATGTTCCTTTTCCTCCGGACTCTCTTTACTCAATAGAAAAGGAGAATCCCCACACACTCGAAGTTGAGTAGAGACAGAGATACAGAGACGTTAGCTAAAAAGGTACTATATGAAAGAGTGTAACTTTTTCGTTGGTGAAAGAAAAAGCCGAGAATTATTTTCGGTATAGTTAAAAGTGAACAAAACGCGGAGAAGCGTTCGAACAAGTTGTACGCTTTCACATCGCTTTTGTTGTGCATGTTACTAGCAGTGTAAGTGTAGCAAAGCAGAGTGCCAAAGTACAAGCTCGAGAAAAAGAGAAAAGCTCTGCTTTCTCTTCGAGCCAGCTGCAAGTTACTACAATTCTCCAAGTTTCCTTTTTCGCTACTTTTACTTTAGGTCCATGTTCCGAGCTGAGAACGTGCCGTGTTCGTTATCCCTTTCTTTACTTTCTCTGCACAGTCCATCAGTTACTGAGAGTCAAGTCTGTCTCTGCGTTTCGTTTCAGGTGAATTATTTTTTTCACAGACATTTACAAATCGATAAGAAGAGAAGAATGCGTTCAACCACTGCCATTAAAAAGCTTTAAAATCCTCTCTCCATTATTGTATCCTCTTACTCGAAAGAGGAAGGCTCCACTCTCTCACTCACTCACTCACCCAGTCACTTATCATAGAGATCGGAGTCTGAGTAAATGTTACTCTAATATAATATAATATCATATAATAAAGGCAGGCACCGGAAACGAAAGTGAAAAGAGAAGAAATATACATAATCTGCACATTCATCATAATCTGATTGCATTTTCCCCATATTATATTCACTTTCTCGTGTTCATATCTATGAATATTGCATATTACACTTTAGCTTTCATTTATGAGCTGAACGTGAGTCGTGTCTCACAATGGGCGAGAGAGGGAGGAAAAGGGAGAGAAAAAGAGTATTATATTTTATTGTGTGAGTCTCAAATATTATTACTTTCACAGATATCTCAAGAAATAGCAGCACGTATCCCCAAGCACCATAGGCGTAAGCGGACAAGATTGCAGAGTTGGAGCCGAGTACTGAGCATCTATTTGTTCGCTTTAACTTTTACCTTTCATTCCCTCCAACTTTCTCTTCTTTCACCATAATCTGACTTTATGTCTGGCAGATATTGTATGTACCTACGACGAGGTATTTTTGAACACAGTGCATGAGTAAGAACGTACCTAACCAAACGTATCTGCGAGTAGCTACCTAATACACATTTCCCTGTTAGACAGGAAATATGTTCGAGTCGTATGTGCGGACGTGATCTGAATCTCCGGAACAAAGAATTATTTACCATCTCATAGACCTTTATAACCCAATTATGAGTTTAAGTATCACATTTGTTCCTTTCCATCTGTCGTCACTCTAAATCATTACCCACCTGCCGGAATACCATCCAGCAGCCATTCCGCTATCTCTCTGCTGCCGCTCCATTCCTTTTTTTAAAAGCCGAGATAAGTGAAAGGGAAGGAATGGTTATAAAAACAGAGATTATCCCACTTTTTCACTTTCTTATCCTTCTCACTCAGTTTAGCTAGGCGCTTTCGAATCGAATTTATGCATTTATACAGCATACCGTGTACCACATGCGACAGCACGACGACACCACCAGCGGAGCTACGTAAAAAGATCACATATGTTCTGATATGAAAAGCGAGATTATCCTTCGATTATTACGGCCACAATGAAAAGTCTCTTACTCTCTTGTTACCTCATCAGACATCGAACTAAAAAGATACATGATTCCTCTGTCAAATTGTTCCCTGTGTTTTTCACATTTTCCTTTCAATTAGTAGAAAACGAAGGGAAATGACATTTTTTTCCCAACTTTGAAGTGTGATTTACAATAATGGCACACACAACAAGAAAAGATTGCTATGTAATAAATTTGAAATGCGGGATTATATCATAATATCATATCGCACTTTACTACAAGATACAACAACTGACTAAAAACATTGCTTCAATGGTGTGTGTCTGTATGAAGCAGACAAGACAGGGAAAGTCATGAAATATTCATTTCCCATATTATTGCCAATCAACAACACTACAAAACATCTATTCCTTCTCACTTTTCCTCTGCAATGTTTCTTCTTGTTAATAGCTCTGAGCTTTGCTACCTTTTCACTTTTCCCTTGTCTCACGCAGCTCAGATTATCTGATTGACAAAAAGTGTTAAGATAGGCAGCAAACTTTTTCCAACCACAACCCCGTACAATTTACATCAAACAGAGGGGAATATGTGTATGTAGAAAACAACTTGCTTGAACACCACCACCACTTTGAAATTATTAAACTTTTTTTCTCTTCAACTGTTCTTCATTAATATTTCATATTAATACGCGTGGTACATGAATGCATTAATAATTCAGTGGGACAGTGATGCATGCATAAGTTTTTCTGCAGGCAGAGACACACATTGTCTAGTTTTATTGCGTTCTGTTATTTGCGAGTCTGCTCATTAATTATGTCTTACACCTGCTTCAGGCTACACCTATTTGTCACTACTCATTTCGCGTTCAAATGATAAACGGTCATAAGTAATGATAAAACCAACCAAGCGAACAGATACAGAACATCCTTTAATAACACATTCCATGCTTGCATTCCAAGTTTTTCTTATAATTTTATTATTTATGAAATTTGCTTTTACTCACCATTTCACCAATCTCCTCCCGCCTAGAGAATCCATGAATTACAAGGTTCCGGCTGTACTTGACACTTTTCTTTGCTTTGGAAGTACATTACGTAACAACACGAAACAAGTCCTCAGGCTTCTTTTCCTATTATTTCACCACCTTACTTTCATCTACGAATTTATTTTCGGTCAGTCAATATCAATTCCAGTAGAAATGTTTTATTTTGGGAAAAAAATTCTTGCTGATTCTTCTTCAAATCATCCACTCTTCTGACCGCAGTCCTCTCAGACAAAACAAGTGTTTTTTTGGATGGTTTGCAAAGTGACAAGAAGATATGCGAACAGAAATTTGGTTAGAACACGAACAAACAAAGGAATTTGTGAGACAAGGAATGAGAAAGACTTGAAATTTTGAGACGACACGAATTTATGACTATTTAGTTGCGGACACACTGACGATAAAAAGCGAGCAGATAAGAAAAAGGTGAAAAACGGCAGTAGCGACAGACTAAGAAGAAAGAGAAAAGAAAGTAAAAAAGAAAGTGGTAAAGGGAAAAGGTTGCTCAGTGGTAAGTAGCGAAGTCCATAAAAAGATTTGAGGGAGCAGCCAACCTGGGATCCGACTCGACAGTCAGAGAATCTTTAACAGATATCTGGAGAGAGAGAGGAAAGAAAAAAGGGACAAGATTGAGGCTAAAGCTGTGTGAAGAGGAGAAGTAGAGTATTGAAACTAGAGTATTGAAGATTCAGCGCTAGCAATATAATACGAGATGAGGAATGCGTAGGTACACAGTACTTAGTTTCACAAAGTTAATGTAATAGGCACTAGTCAAGTAGTAGCGGCACGAAGCAATGCAAGTAAGTAGAGAGGAGCAGCACAAGTGCAGATGAGATGAAGCAGTGGAAGTGGAAGAGGGAATGGAGAGAGAAAGAGGAATAATGGGATGAGACGGACTGTGTGACTGAGCTTGTTCGATGAACTTTCCCTCTCGCTCTTTCTCTTTTCTCCTCTTTCAGCCTTCTTCCTCGCGATGATGACAATGATGGCGATTCGCTTTGCAAGGAACGAGCAGCAGAAGTGGAAGTGGAAAGCAGCCACCAAAAACAGTGGCAGTCGTAGTGACAATGCGACCAGTTTCTCGATTGACTACATACCAAAAATTTTTGTGGACGGGGAGTATGGCTGAACTACATTAAAACAAGTACTGCTTCTCTTCCTTTGTAGTTACAGCAGTTTGCTCTGGTCTGGTTGTGTCTCTAGATTTTAGGAAACCAGAAGAAGGAATGAGAAGTGGAGCGTTTTCCTCTTATCCTTATGAAGCTTTCTACTGCCTCACCGTGCCTGCCCCTTCACTTCACTCGCTTCTATGATGAAGCAAAAGGCTGCCTCACTTGTTACAATACTCCGGCTTCCCATGAAGCTGTCTACGTGAAGGGAAGACGTTTCAATGTAAATGCGGCAACACATAAATAGGCATGAGAGACCACCAGCACAAAATGTATTTTCTCCATCCCATCGCACCAAACCTGAAAACAGAACATGCAGGATAGATTGAGTGTGAGGCAGTCGCCGTAGCGCATGCACATGCTTCTTGCCTTGCGCCTACAAAAAACGTTTCCGCAAAAACACATCACATCAGCAGACCAGCAGAAGCAGCAGCTCACTCCATGGTCTGCTTTTCTATTTATTATTATTATAACATTTTTACAACGTAAGACATTCCTCAGAAATAATCCATCGCATACGTATTGAAAGCTCTGGCAAAATATGTAAGCATTTATTTGTAAAAAAAGTTATACACGATACTCATAAGTACATATTTATATACACCCAGCACATTAAGATGAGTGCAAAGAGAATTTTCTTATGAGCTCGTTCTCTACCTCGGTCTTGTATTCCATTCCTCCCTTTTCACTCGTTCGGAAGAACTGAGCTGGTGTACTAAGCAGCAAGCAGTGGATAGATTGCATGTCTAATGTACACAGAAGGCAAAGCCTTTTTTCGTTGCTTCTAGTTCTATCCTCTTTTCATCTTCATCTTTTCCATTCCCTTTCTTTTACATCCACGCCGTATCCAGTACACCGCACTGCTTTGCCTTCCCTTGCCACACCATTTCTACCTCGCCTCTTACAGCCGCTAAGCTTTACATGGCAAGTCAAGTCAACGCCACTTTCTTTCCTGCCACCAAGTGAGAAAAATGTCCTTTTACAATATCGTAGAAAGCTGCTCTGATCTGTGCCTGTGTAGCACCACTCTCAAATGCAGACCGGCCTCTCCTTTCCTTTAGTTACTTACACAGGTTGGGCAGCAGCAGTAGAATGAAGAAGACACTGGTGAAAACTCTGCTATAATTCTCATTTGCAAACAACTTTCCTCTGACAGACAATGAATTTTGTGGTGTTTTCCAATATGCAAATACCGAGTTTACTAGATACACAATAAATATGTACACGGACGTCAGAATGGCGGCAGTCCAGATTAAATACGATGTTTGCAAGATACGATTTATTTCAACCACTGAAACTTTCCTTGCTATCCTATAACTAATAAATTATTTTTAACTTCTTAAAACACAACATCCAATCTACAACAAAAATCTTTAATTGGGGAGAGCGAGTGAGCCATGTGCGAAAGTGTGGATGAGAAAAAAGTACAGTTGTCTCTTCATAAAGGAATGTACATTATGAGGTTTTTATAGTGGAGGAAACAACGATCGATTGCTACTCGATTCTTTCTTCTTTTTTTCTCTCTCTTCGTTTCCTATCTGTATCTCTTCCTCGTTCTTGGGTCACGTGGCGAGATGCGCAGGTGGCAGAGCATTGCAACACAACCGACAGAAGAAGGCAGAGCAGGGAGGCAAAGTTACACACAGAGCCAGAGCACAGCAGCCCTTTTCGAGTTACTGTGTACTCGCTGTGTGTGTTCCACAAAAAAACAAGCACAACATACAAGGTACGGACTGACAGAGCCAGAGTATTGACTGGTTTGGTGCGAGGAGGTTGAACCTGAGCAACTTTTCGCCACGCAACCTTCTTATTATATCATGTTGGTTTCTCTCGTTTGTTCCCTTTTAATACACCCTTGCACCTAACTTTCCTTTCTTTTCAAGTGGACGTACGTGAGCGAGAAGATGTAAGCTCTGTTCTGTTCTTTCCCTGTGATGTAATACTCCCTTCCGAACCAAAAACTTTTCTCTTGTTTGTACTCATCGGCTCGACGTTTCTCTCTGACTCTTCGTCTCCGAGAATAGTTCCGTGATGATAATCATATGAACAAGCAACACATCACGCCAGTCGCATAAGGTCAGTTAGTAACACAGTGAAAATACGTCGTTACAAATACACGTGTATTTCTATTCTCATTTGTCATTTCTCAAAATATGATATGACTAGAAGCCATGCGACCATCTGCTTTCATAAAGAAACCATCCAACTTAACGTAACGAAAGGGGCAAATTATTCAGTCGTCTGAGACAAAACCTCATTGGAATTGGGCAATCAAATAGTTGACAAAACACCTGTCTTTGCGCAATCCATTTCTAGTGTGGGTGGTTGCTAGATTTTTATTTTTCATTTTTT
>VYYJ01000303.1:0-70679 GCA_021029165.1 Cyphoderus albinus | reverse complement strand
GTTATTTAATATCAGCAACAATTCTTCACCTTCACACAAAATCCACAACATCAACAAACAATTTCCTTCCGAACAAGATCGCTCATCCAGCACCTCGAAATGCTAACTTGTCATCTGTGAGACCGTTGAAGACGTCAGAACAAAAATGTGTCTTAAAATATATTTAGTCATTTACTTCTATCCTCTTGTTTCAAACATTTAATATCGAATCACATCTGATTTGTAACATAATTTTGATACAGGGTTAATTTCGACCACAACCAAATTTAATAAAAGAGCGTACAATTTCCGGCAACTTTCACTCACTCATGTTTGTGTTCGGATGAACTTAGGTGGATTGGATTCTGGTTGAAACTTATTCTTGGATGTCAACTTTGTAACTTTCTTCGTTGCACCATGAGTTAAACAAACTACGTATTTGCGATGGTTATCTGCATAACTATTACAGTTGGTGTTTATTTGTGTGCGGTGCACACTAAAATAGGTATCTTCATTCCATGTGTGTTAAACCGCTCCAGAGTGGTAGCTACTAGGATAATGTAGCAGTGGGTTCTCTTTCAAAAGGAGCAGTGATAAAAATTGGTAGTAGCCGTAACAGTAGTAAATTTTGTGTTTCAATTGTATTTTTACAAGACGCAAGATGATCAAGTCCTTAAACAACACAAAAACACTGACAGAGTGACGACGGACTCTTTCTCTCTCTTTTTCTGTGTTTTGAGTGACTGACTGCCTGACTGCTATCGGAAACTTCTTTTTACAGGGTTATTTGTGTGTTCGCGAGAAAGATAGAGTCAAATATGCCTACACAATATTTTGCGGCTATATGCTTACATTTTGTTGGTATACCTACGCTCATTGCTCTCTTAAGCCTCCCCTGTTTTGCTTGCGTGCTCACTGTAATATTTGTTCGCAAACTAGCTTCAGCTTCGCTACTTTACTTGTAAGTCAAAATCTCTCCCCTTTAACTCTCCTCTGATAAAAGTTGTAAAAACTGAGAGCGAGATACATTCTACCATTTATCATGGCTTGCTTGCTTGCACCGATACCGACGAACCACCATGTTCAAGCTAAAAGCACATATGTAAGTGGTAATAATAAGCTTGTGCTTTACTTCACTAGCGTTGAGCTGGGACCTTACACTTTGCACTGAGAAAAAAAAGCCGTGTGTATGCAGATAATGGTGAGGAAAGAAGTGGAGGGATCTATCCTTTGCTTTCTTTATCCACGCAATGTATTTCTACTTTCCATAAAAAACACGAAGCGAGATCCTCCAGAAGCTGGTATTATTGTGCCCCATGCTAGTTTCATGTCCTTATTCAAGCAAAATGATAGTAAAAGTCAGTACTATGTGCAAGGTTGCTTGTTTGTAAAAGCATTTCTTTAGGAAAATGACGTGTGTGCGAGTAGTAAAATAGTAAGTGTCGTAGTAGAACTTGGTAACGCAGCGTAAGTATGAAGCTGGTAATAGCTTTTCCTACTCTACGTTTTCTTCGGATACCCCATTGAAGGCATGTGTGAAGCGATGTGCGGCGTTCGTTCACTGACATGAGTGTATACTATGAGCTCGTTTGCTCGGTCACCCGATCATTGAAACGTTTCGAGCATAGAATGAAATGAGAAAGGATGGATAAAAATAGGAATTGCCTGTGTACTCGCAGTTGTGTAACTGAACGCGAATGGTTACAGGTTAAGGCTACAGCAGCAGCAGTGGAGTTAGGAGAATGAATGTGTGTAAGTAAAAAAGGATGCGATCAAATTGGATTTTACTTTAGTAGAGTCAAAGTGGAAAGAAATAGCATACAACTATTATTGCCAGTGCCACGTATGTATACTGTTTTGCACGATAAAGGGAATAATGAATGATACCGTAACATGGAGAGATACGAGAAAATCCAGTTCGTCACTCTCCGTGTCCAGTCGCATTCTCTATCGTCATCTATTGTTTTCAAAATACGCTTCAGCTACTTACTGGATAGCGCGTAACATTTTCGCTCACGCTGCTGCTCTTTGCGGAACGATGCGTTCTCTGCCGTATGCGGAACGATGAAGTGGAAGTTTGGAAGTGAATGGGCTGCAGATTTGCACTCACTACAGCAGAGCAGATGTTTCGTGGAGCTGGAATGAAATTGAAACCTCTGACGAAAACCACTGTTTTACCTTCGCATTCTCATAATATGCCATATAAATGGAGAGCAGAAGCAGGACAACTTTGTATATAATTCTTAATAAATTTGCTTTATTTATTGTTTCCGTGTGTAGGAATGATATTCCAGATAAACACTCAATGTTTGAATTTCACATGAACTACTACTCCTTGAGTTAAAGCTTGTTTGGAAGAGCAGGGTCAGATTTTCACATAAATAAAGCGGGTCAGGTTTTGATTAGGTTGTTTCTCTGCCTGCTCTTAAATAAATCATTTCGCTTTTTTGGGGTTACGCGCTGGGAGGAATAAGTCAATAATATCACAAATAGTACATAGCATGCAAACGAAGAATCCATATGGAATGAAAAGTTGGAATTGGAACACAATAGACAATTTACGGCAGCGCAGAATTATAGATTATATCGATGAACGTGTAGCTTCTCTACGCTCACGCACTTTAGGTGAAAATTGGGCAAACGAGCAAAACCGATTTTACACGTAAACATGTAATAGTGTACTCCATAAATTCTCGCTGGGCAAGCTTGTTTTGCATGTGGAAAATTGGGGATGGAAACCAACATGTGGCATACTTCTGTTTCAGGCTTCATCATTATTACTTATCAATGTATCAAAGCGTGCTCACAATATGGCAACAAAACAAAATATGTACAGAGCAGCGTAACGTGGTCAGGTCAGACATTGTAGCAATCAGTGGGCATAAAACCAAAGGGTCCCGAGTTCGGTTTACAAAATTAATATTAGACTAAATCTAAAATGGGAATGCGAGTTCAAACGCTTTCGAAAAGTTTCGAAATTCAATTTTTAAAACAAAGAGAGTCGTGTGGTTTTTAGTTTTACATAATCGCTGTTAATGTAACCGGCCGAACCGCAGCCGCTTACAGGGAGTGAATCCAATAACATGCATAAAATAGTTGAAAACGGTTGTCCTTCGATTCTTCCTTGAGTTTGTTTGGCTTACTGTTTACTTTATTGAAACGATTCACCTTTGGTCTTCCTCTCAGAGGTTGACGTTATCTAACGTACCCAACCCGCCGCTGTTATGCGACCTTTTTTAATCGACGAAGGAGACTTTATTCCTAGAAGGAGAGTCATGTTTATTTGATTTTTAAAGTTTTTGAGGTTGTGCTAATGTTTGCAAGTCAAACAGAAAATGTAATCGGTTTTCGCAATGACTAGGTGTGCTTTACATGGACATATCAAATGTCAAGTGGACTGGTCAGCAATTGGGCGTCATTCTGGCGTTCAAAATAACAGTTTACACTACATCAAAATTGGTTAATTGAGAAACAGGTAACGTGTTGATAATTCGAGTTGAAAATTCTTCATCGATCAACCAAATCGGCTTTTTGCCTGCCTGTATCGGGTATAATATAACTTTCCTCGTAGGGCTTACAGAAACGCAAGTAAATAACAAAAAGCAAGGTCTACCAAATAGATCAATAGAATAAATGCTACTGCGCTTTCGCGAAGTTCCAGGGTTTTTTTGCAAACATGTACAGTTTCACTACCCAGCCGAACACGTTGCTTTCTCATATGAAGCGAACGGCTGTGAAACAAGCTGAGTGTAGGTTATGGATGGATGCGTAAAACTTGATGATGACGATGTGCTTCGATCGAAGGAAGAAAACCTTGAAAAGGGACAGCATTGAATGAAAACCCACCACTACTACTAACTAGATACTACTACATCACGTTGACCTATCACGATACTTGTTTGTCGACAACACTTTGATTAGTATAATAAAATTGTTGTTGTTATGTTTTGAAAATGTTCTAAATTTAGTTATACCAAGGAGAAAGATGCGAATTTATTTTTCAACAGGGATTTCATTTGTCATTCATTCGACTTTCTCCTGGTATTTGCAATTTACCAGCTTTTCCCACAACATGTAACACACATTTGCCATTATCCGGGCTAGAGATTTAGAAGGAATTTTGAGGTGGGTGTAAATTCGTCAGCATATTGTATTGGCGTGTTGAGCTGATTACCGGCACCAACAGAGTTTCAAGTTGTATAATGTATACTAATTAGTGATTAGGTATTAAATAATTATCCACGCGACTAAAAAGGCTGCGAAAAATCCCGATAAAGTATAAAAACAAACGTATGCGACCACAGAGATAATTGCGTTTAAATATTTGTTACCAAAAATATTCACTGATGACCTAATGACCTAAACCATTATTAAAGTTTTATGACTTCGTAAGTTATGCAAACCTTGCAAATTTTCTTTTCTGCAGTCGTTATATTCTACTTGAGCAATTTTAATTGCTTGTACATGCGCTACTTTAATTCGCAAATTTTTCGCGAAAGTAAACATATACCGTAACATACTGCAGAAAAAGCGACGACTGCAGAAGCATGTGCTACTTACGTTCTTGTTGCTTGCAATGCAAATTGCAATTTGGCTACGTCGTCCCTGAGAGGAACCTAAGTACGTAATGTGTTTGGTGCGGTACATGTGTGTACGCTGTGTACCTATTCGAACCTCATCCTGGAACATATAGAGAAATGTAAACGTGCGGCACTTGCGGCTGGCACACTTTAAAGCAAGCTTCATCCAGTTGCGAGCAACCGGCATGACAGGGCATACTCAATCGAGCTGAGTATTGGAGACCATGTGCCGAGAAAAATCTTAGTAGGTACTTATTAAGCAATTACGCCCTAATTAACGACATCACAGGAAACAGGAATCAAGTCAAAAGACAACAGATGTCCGCAACACAACACAAAGTGTTAACGTTGACAGATAACATGCTCCAGGTATACCGGATCGACCTTTGGGCTACCAAGAGTGACATCTACTTTTTAATTTAATCACCGTTCTAAAACCCAAAGTTCGACCCGGTTAATTATTCGGCACAAATATTTGCAACTATCAAGGCCGAAGTACATTAATGATTATATTTACAATGCAAATGTTATTATGTGACTGAAGGTAAACATATATTATAATCAGATCCAATCTTTGGAAAGCGAGATTACAGTAAAAGCACATATCATTTATTTTAAAAGGGCTTTTTGCTACTTCTGAGATTATCCACAAGGTTTTGATAAGACGCATTATTCATTATTTACAAAGATTGACCTGACTGTCAATTAACAAAATGTATGTATAAAACAGAGAGTTTTGATGCAATTACAACATTAACCCGAATTATGCTCTGCCTTTTCAATTGTAAACAAATAACAAACTCTAAAGTACTATTGATTACTTTACTTAAATTTCAACCTTGATTCAGTCCCTAAATCCGTTGACTTTTGGCGACAAATGAGTGGGCTGCTTAATAATTTACCACGAAAGAAAGTTTGATGATTGAAAAATGAGAATAATAAGGTCTTTTCTCTTCGCATTTCACGAAATAAAGTAGAATATTTTATTGAGTATATGTAAATAAAATATGAAGACTTTTCTCTCTTCTACATACCTTGAACGAATGACTTAACTTATTCTTATTATTATTGTGCGCTGTTATTATTGTTTGATGTTTATACTGGGATCATATTTACTTTAGTTTATACTTTAATTAAAGGAAACTGAAGTTGACAAATCAGAAGGTTGTAAGACGATATCTTGAAGGGGATGAGATTTCATTTGAAAAAAACTATTCGTGGGTCTTCTTTATCTTGAAATGGTTTTACTTTGCTACAATCAAATCGCAAAAACAAAGCACTTTCAACTGGTTTAAATCCCACACGAGTGGGATGCATATTAATTTTCAGTTGTGGGCGTCTACCTGGAATGGAAAATGCCATTGTGATAGTATTGATTACATACCATTTTAAGCTTTCCCTCAATTTGGAGAGAAAATGTTTTGTAAATGAACACCGATAAAGAACCTCTGAACGTGAAGTTTCAAAAGTGGCACTTAAGGACTTTGCGCTCAGAGAAAGAAAATTGTGCATTTGGAGGTTTTTCTTTCAAGTTACGACATTGATGCCGCAAACGTTGCAAAAGATTGTTCAAATGAGTTTTTGGTTTGTTTGAACTGAAGTTGTAGAAGTGGAAGCATAAAGCAAATCTATGCTTGATAAAGAAATCTCAATAGTGTTCTGTTCTAAACTTTTACCATTTCTGGCTTTCTCAAATGTTTAAGTTTAATTTGATTTAAATTTAATTTATTGCAAGACTGGGTCGTAATTTAAATGCCAAGAAAATGGCTTGGATGCATGTCTCTTGAAAAACTAACAAATAACTCAACAATGATGTTGTTTGGTCTTTCATCGGCCACTGTCACGCTTGCGCTGGAGACAATGTTGTAGACGTTCTGCTACGTCTGCTACAACACAGCTTTACTACAGAATATCAGTACCGTACTAACATTATACTCGAAATATACCGATCCGATAGTAATCTTGATTTTAAGAGCTGATTTTTATAGCTTATATGGAGACGTGCCAACGGCTTCATTTAAACGTCTGGGCACACATTGAAATCTTAGTGTAGAGAAATTGTGCTCTTGTGAGCTTTGCAATAATTTCATAGCTGAATTGTGCAACACACTAATGCTCCCATGTCTGATACACAGAAATATTAGGCAGCTCTCAGTTTGTATGTAAGTAATTTCAATAAAACCTCAGTCAGTCAGCAATCACAGTTTTTTGAGCAAGAAAAAAAAATTTACTCATTCTTACAACTCTCACGGAGAAAAAAGAACACGCCAAGAAACCGTGAGCAGACAAGACTCAGCATCACCACCACACAACTATCATCATCAGATCAAGAAAACAACAAAGTGCATAATAATAATAGTAGTAGTAATAATAATAAGAATGAATAATAATAATACCTACTACGGGCACAACACACTGCCACAACGTCCATCGTCATATTCAGTTTTCTTTTCAGTACTCCTTGTACATGGGCTCAACTGAGCCGCAGCGTCAGCGTCGCGTCGGGTGAATGCACTGCCACATTTTTATGCTTTCGACTTACCTTCGCTTCATACTACTCTCGTTTCTTTTGAGAGATGCTCACACAAAATATCTTACGATGAGTAGTATTTTTTTTCTCTCTCAGAAACATTAGCGTAAGTTGTGTAAGTATATTGTATGAATGCACTAAACGAAAGTATTTTTTTTCTCGTGAGTTGGCTCAGACTCGCACTAGTAGCTCAGAAAGACATAACTTTGACGTTTTTTATAGTGTGGCAGGGAAAAATTTATACAGATTATAGAAAGCATACAACCGAATATGTACAAATAATGAATAAAAGAATAAAGCACATAATACGATACGATTCGGTGATGATGATCATGATGATGGAACAAAGATTTTTCTCTTTTTTGGTTTTATGTAAGATTTTTTATTCGCATCTCTCCCAATCGGACAGAGCTCGAGCATCACACACACACTCTGTAGTAATCATGTTCATCCAGGTTGTTTCTTCAGCAGTGAACTTGTGTCGTCGTGGCATGGATCATTGTGTTGGAGGACGCTGGTATGAGTCTCTTTAACAAAAATATCTTTAAAAAGCCGATACATATCATTTTGATGCTCAAACCGGTACATATTCTGCACACATTCACAGAAAAGAGGCTGGCAGTGGCAGGAAAGAAAGAGCGAGCAGAAATAGACTTTGCTAAGAAGAAAGAAAGAAGCACGGAGCAAATCGTCTGAACGCTTATGAAGTTCGCTCAAGCTCTGCTCACTTCACTGACTTCTTTAGTGTTTTGCCCTTGAAAAAATGTTCAAATTGTAATTGAGTAGCATAATCTGTATATGTTTATCATATAATCGTGTGCAATACATTTAGTGTATGCAAGTGTGCACAGAAATCTCGACTGCGAGTAGGATTAGGATTAAGAATAGAAATGCCGAACAACTGAGGCAATAAGCACAAATCAACATCCCCCATTAGTCAGTCAGTCAGTCAGTCTTGTTCATTTCTCGATTAGAAAAAGGACAACGAGGAAAGGACAGAAAGGTAGAAAAATATTTTTTTACTATTTTTATTATTTCAGCTGAAGGATTACGAGCCAGAAATATGAGCGTGATCAAAATCACTGCAAGCTTGTGATTGAGTATTGCAGTAGATTGCAAATTGCAAACATTCGCTGCGGTATGCCGTTCGTTTCACGATAGGTTCAGCTTGTTTCTGGTGAAAATGATGTTCTGTCTAAAAATGACGAAATTCTGCTCTGCAAAGAAAAAGGTGAGCGCGCTACGTTCATCTTAATATCTATTGGAGAGCTGAGCAAGGATATTTTTGCCAAGTATACCGCAATAGCGTCAAATGAAACTTTCATCGGAGCACAAGGATGCTTTACTTTAGTCGCTACATATTTATGAAGTTTATTTTCATTTTTATCCTTTCCTAGAATATTAAGGGAATGCCTTTGACTTCATAAAGCGGTACGCTTTCTCTATTTGTCGTGTGTCACGTCTATTTATAGGAATTTAAAGATCCTACACGCCAAAGGTTAATGAGTTCTTCCAATGTGGTACGATTACGCTACCAACCACAACCACATTTTTATTTTCTGCTATCCTCCATTTCCAAGGGGGTAGAGACATAAATTGACTCGGTAACCTTAATGTGCAAGGTCAATTGTACGAATAGTAAAAATTCTCGGAACGAGAGCAGAAATGGTCTCTATTTTGATGTTGTTACGTAAATACCGGTGGATTCATTCCTAGGCATGTACATAAACAAATATTCATAAATGATATTTTTCTACCTCATAGGTGGCTACATTAAGTAAGTTTCAGGATGCAGAAATGAAGTTTAATTTGAATGATTTTAACCAAATTATGATAGCCAATTTTTTGATATTCAAATTCTCTTCAGCGACAATTCAATTTCTTCAATTCTATGCTCTTGTGGTTGTGTTTACTCAAATAATTTATAGTAAATAGTCGTATATTAATATCTATTATAAAATTAACCAATTTTTATTAAGCATAGATGTCAAATATTTAAATAAATATATACATTAAATACAAATATTAATAAAATAAAACAAATATTTCATGAAATTTTTTTTAACGAGACTCTTTGTAAACCATTTGGGAATTTGTATTGATTCGTAATTAAAACTACTTAAAATCCAGCAAAAGGGCTTATTAGGAGTTTCAAAATCTAGTAAAGACCAGAGAAAGCAGCTTTTATGTATTTACTCACAAATATGATAAGACAACTTTAATCAATTACTTATATTATTGTACTTTTCAGGTTTGACTCTTTCTTGCCTTGTTATAAATTAAGTGAAACCATGCAAAGATCATTAACATTATTATTATAAGTTTCTGGTCAATTAAATTCACGTGCAACTGAATTAGTAACGTTGTCTTGAATCTAGCTTCGAAGAAACCCATCAATGGTAATTATCTATTATCGTGGCAAGCAATACTTAATGTTTATAGTTCAACAAAGTCCAGACAGTTTCGCTCATTTATGTGGTTCGCCATCTATTGATTTGCCGTATAAAAACCCGTAAAAGTTGGTTGTGTAGTTTTATGGAACGTCTGAAACTTATTTTTATGGAACTCTACGGAGAAATCAGTAAAGGCAAAACAATTTCGATTTAGAGACATTTACGAACGTTCCTTCGAGTGAACGTTCCAGCAGTTGCGACATTCCAGCACCACGATTTAATTCCGACCCTATTATCCCTATACTATGGATACCAGCAAGAAAATCCGGTAAAATCCAGCTTTATCGAAATGTTTATAGTGAGGTTGAGGTGTCAAATATCTATTTAGATTGAGCAAAGATAACCACAAATAATCATTACAGTCTATGCGTGTATTGTCACAGAAAACCTCAATCCAGTCTTAACCAACTTTCCAAGTTGAAAGAAACAAACATGGCAGACGAAGTGAGTGAAAGTTACTCCAAACAACAACACTATCTCGGTTTTTCTTTTAAGTTCATTAAAATTCCCGCAGCGAAGGCTCAAGAAAAAATACATAGCTTTTATAGAATGTTGCATTATTTAGAAAAAATAACATTTCTTCATTTTATTTACAATAGCAGTGTTCAGAGAGCATAGACAGTTTGGACAAAAGCTGCAACGAACTGAAGCACGCCTACGACGCTTGTTTCAACCTTTGGTTTACAGAAAAGTTTCTGAAGAAAGACCCGAAGGATCCCATTGCAAATCCCTGTGCAGCCATGTTGAAAGAATACTCCAAGTGTGTTAAAGTAAGTTGAATGAAAGTAAAAACAAAGCAAAAAAATATGTGTCTACCACAAAGCAGATTGTCAAACGGTCATGCATAAAGTAGGATTGGATTGAAGCTGCTTTGTAGTTTCATCGTCATGTTTTCGCAAACGAAAGCAAATCCTTGTGCATCTGCTGCAGCACCACAACTTAAGCTTTCCCTATTCGAACATTAGCGTAGGTTAGTTTGACACCAGCTCAAGTGCTAATAAGCTAATGCTTTGTTGCATGCATACGAGTATATCGTTCTGGGGGAAATTTCTGCACAAATGTTCCACAAACGTGCACAAGTATCAAGAAGTGACATCTGCTGCTCTTCTTTGAATAAGCAGACGCAGTTAATCGGATTTGCAACTGCTCAGTGTCTTTCTTTCAGAACGAAGCAGCAACGTTACTTGGATCGGTTCTTGTATGTATGTAAACTTGCTGTCTCGCTCGACTCGACAATAGCTGAACAGCATTTTCTGCAAAGTAAGCTAGGCAGCTTTACGTTCCCAAGTTAAGCTATGTGTGTTACAGATATCTCATTTTTATTCTCCGTCTGTACCTAAATTCGCACAAGAATAATAATGATACGAACATTTTTGCACAAATGTTTTGCTGGTAAGCCTGCTTCAGTTCGGCTTCACTCTGCTGGCACTGGTTGACTGGTTGTTTTGAGAGGGCTAAAGTGAGAGAGAAACTAGTTTTCAGCAGTTGTTTAATCTTATTGGTGTTTGCGAATTTCTGCAACATGGTGATGTGACTTACGGTAATGCAGTAAACGGAGAGATGTTTATGTGCAAGACGAGTAGCAGCTGCATGAAAGTAAATATTTTTAAGGTACATTTTTATATGCACAAGACCAACGAATGAAACAAAAGAGGGGAAAGATGCAAAAATAAGAAGCTTCTGATATGCACTAGAGTTGTCTTGTCTTCAGCTCAGTCGCTTTACACTTGGACTCCGACATCTTTCACCAGTCGCCATATTAGTCTAATCTAATTAAACAAATTTCTCCAGTTATTGCAGAGAACTTTCGCCAAAATAGAATTACACATTACAATATCTGCTCATTAAGAGGGTACACACGACTAGACCAAAATATTGCACATCTTCAATCTGAACATAAGAAAACCATTTTTATTATGAAAACACATTTTTTCCGAACAAGTAGTTTTTATGCGGTTTGAAGAGAAATGGACAGAGTTTTAGTGCAAACTATCGAGATCGTAGAGTAATCGAGAAGTTTATAATAGCAAAAATTATTGTACGCAAAAACGTCCATCAAATATTCAAGACTTCCTGATAACGAAATGTTGCAGAAAAATTATGTTAAATATTATTGTATATTTCTCTTCAAATTAAACCATTGTACGTTTTTAAAAATTGAGTATTGAGTACCGTGGGTTTTCATAAAATCTCCTTTTCTTACATTTTGAATATTACACAGTAGCAATATTTTGGTGCAACTTTGTACTTTCGCCCTAGCAAATTATTAACTTCATACATAAAACCACGCTTTTCACGTTCGCAATGAGATAATTTAAGCAAAAAAGTCCCGGTCTGGTGGGACTTCTGTTTTATCTGAAAAACTTTGAAAGTTTTTTACTCTGATTGCAACTAAAACAATTAATTAAATTGAATGGAACGTTTATACTAACAAAATTTTACTCGTTGCTTTTCCCTTATTATTCACTTTTTACTTATTAATTTATTTGTCTGGGATGAGAAATCAAATTGCTCATTGTTCAACTTTCACTTTAGTTGACATTTGATGTGTGTAGTAATCCAATGATAATGATTATCGACCTTTCTTTTTTCAGTTGGCCATGAAAGCTAAAAATATGGACCCTGATGCGTATGCTAAACATTGGGAAGGTGCAGCAGAGGAAATTCCCAAGAAGAAAATGGATTAATAAATGCGTTTGATTTGGTTTTTGATTTATAAAAATAAATTTTTAATAAAATGCTAAAATAATAATGAATTAATTAGCAAAACTTAAAAAATGCAACTTTATATTTTTGCCAATTTATTCTAAAGTTTGTATGTATTAGGTATTGGGATTTGTCTCTTTTAGCATCACCAAAATAATTGAGCAATAAATTAGTCAATCCCACCTCTCCTAAAGCCTGTTTGCGAAAATTGTTAACTCTTTTTATCCAGTTAGTCATGCTTGTTGATTTTAAAAGCTGAAGTTTTGCAGCCGGTTACCTTAATTCATTTAACAAGAAAAATACAGAAAAGAAAAGGTCATAGGGTACAATTTTTCCGCACTTTCATTTTGTTCGAGACCAGACTGTAAGAAATCGACTTCTGATGGGGGATGTGTCTAGAAACATAAATCATTAAAAATAGTAGTTAAAATAAAACTATAGTTTTATATGAAAGCTAATCCTAGATTCAATTTCACCATCGCCGTCAGTACTGACATTGACAAGGCTAAATTAATTTCTATAACGTACGTAGCTACACGTTTTTGGAAAAATAATCCTCGGAGAAACCTTGCGGATAATTTTGCTTTTTGCTCAATTTCTAAGAAGCTCTAACGTGGAGAACTGGAGAGAAAAACAGGTTTTTTAGAATGGAATGGATGAATTCAAGTTGTTACGTTGTTGGAATTTTGGTTTGGTCCATCCATGACCATCGCAGTCGCAGTCTGCGTGGCTACATGGCCAATGGCCATCACGTTACATTACAACAATTACAAGCTCAATATCCATGTTTTTGCAACTCTCCTGGAACTTTTAATTTGAACATAAACTCTATAAATTACATTTTTCAAATGGAAGTAAAACATAAATGTAATGTAATTAACCTCAGTGCAAACTATTTAAAGAAATAATTATCTGCTTCAAGATACTATGTAGCCAATTATGTAGTGTTCACGTTGACAATACAGTTCCGCTTGTTTTTCATTACCATCACCGATGACAATGTAGTTTCTTATTATTTTGGTGTTTTTTTGTGCAAAACGTTAGTTAATACGCAGTAAGCAGTTTCTGTACAAGCCGAGCTGCTGTTTGCTTTGCAATATTAGTATTAAATAAATTGACATACCTTACATCAAAATACATTCTGTTGTACACGCTCTTGCCTGTCCTCGACAAAGGCAATAAACCTCTTCAAGGTCAAACAAGGCAAAGCTTCTCTTTCTGCTGCTCGCAAAAATATCTACATACGTATGACTGTGTAGATTTGCAGATTTGATCAATTCAACACTAACAGAGTAGAATAAGTGGGCAAGAGAGTCAGAAAGGTGGCGTTGATAACTATTACGGGTATGTATGAATGAACCAATATTACATTTTAATCCTATCCTTCACTTGTCCAGTGTAGTAGTAAATAAGTAACCAAGAAGAATATTATAGGTTCCAATATTATACAATCCAAAGTTCTTAATTATTGAGGTTTCAAGTTGCAAATTGGTCTAAAATATTCACAACAACAGTAAGAGTTACCCGTTATGTTTATGAGTTATGCTTTCAGAATAAAATTTCAATTTGAACTGACCGTTTCACTACTCTGGACTTTTGGACAGGACGCCCTTTTGAAATTACTCCTAAAAATAAAAATATGAAATGCTACATTATGGAAGATTTCCAATCCAGCAGTTCTTTAATAATAATTATTCTCCCATCAACAAACTCGGCATATGAATGTTTCCTTACTTCATTTTAAATTCTCCTAGACTGATGTAATTTATTGGCAGGTGAATCTTTTTTCAGAATCCCAGCGTTAATCAGTAGAATTGTATTACAAATATTGGGTATTTATTTATTTATTACGTGGTTATTATCGTTTATCACCGCTAACTATCTACTAAAACTAGTTCAAAATGAACTGAAAATTTTCCAGAAAACGTAGGTATGTCAATGTAGTTTGAAATGATGAAGAGAAAAAGAAAATGGTAAGGTTTGCCTAACAAATTGCCTCCAATGAAATAAAAATAAAGTATCTGTAGATGCACGCTCAATTTAATACGCGTTTTTTTTTTGTCGACAAGATTACGTTACAAGACAAGTAAATCAGCATTACTCACAAGATTGAAAATTATCTTAATTTTACAAAGTACAAAACCTACAAAGTATGTTGAAGAAGGTTTAATCTCCCATTTTATTCTCTTCATGTATCTAGTTACACGCATTTCAAATCCATGAGTACCAAGAAGAGTTTCTCAAAGATTTTTTTATTTCTCATTGTTGAGATTCGCCATTCATAGATATTTGTTTTAAAACTGAAATTTTTCCTGATTGTCTGTACTTTTTGGATAATGCCAGTTTCCTGCTTACATCAAGTCGGCGTGCCTCGTGTATTGTGCAGACTTCTTGAGCAACTTGTGTCCAGAATTGAGAGTTCATTTTCCTTATTAATAATGAGGTATTATTATTCATGTCCAATAGGAGCAAGAATGTTCTGTACGCGAACAAATTTTTTTTCATCGTAATTGAATGACAATATATTAAAACCTATATTAGAGTACCTAATTAGAATTGGAATCAAGAAAGTATATTGCATAAACTTCAGCTTTTCACCATATTACAGGAATTAAATGATTTATATCGACTTCGTTTAATATTGAATATATTTATTAACGATTTTGACAAATAAATATTTGATTGGCGGTTTTTATATTACGTAAATGTCTATTGTATTTTCAAGTTTATTGGGCAACCTTCTGCCGGATTTCATTGATTACTTGAACTTTGCGTGACATTTTAGAGCTAGACAAGACTTGTGACGCAAACGAGAGATGTGCAGGGTTATTTTCCGTAATGAAACAAACCCTATTTTTGATTGTCATAATTTTCAAACCAATTGAGCTAATTTCAGAATTGAGTCAATGTTAGAATCTAGAAGGTTCAAAATTATATATGTATCATACCCGGTTTTTGGGTACATTTAATTACGAAATTTTTAACTTTCTAGTTTCCAACGCTTGCTTTTGAAGCTGGCTCAATGGTTTGGATAGAAATTATGGCGATGGGAAATTAGGTTACCACTTTAAAGAAAACCTGCATAATCTGTTTTCAACACACACACTTTTGCAAGATTCTGAGATGCAAAAATGTGTAATAATGCAAATGAAATGAAAACATTGTGAGAGCCATTCTTCGTAGAAAATGCTGCTTTTTCAGCATATCGGACCCATATGCTGGAATTTTCACGGGCACGAAGTTCAGAGTTCATATTTGTGAATCGTGAACGAAAGAGCGCAAATTCTTAATATAAAAATTTGAGTATCATCAACATTCAACATCAACTTTTTTTGTTTCCAAAACGTGCTAAACACATATTTTTATTATGCATGTACCCAGTGAACCCGTTAAAAATTCCGTACGGTAAGAATTTTTCTGGGCTCCCCAGCTGTCGGCGTCATATTTTTTTTGTGATTTTTCTCAATTCATCCGTACTGTACACATCTTAAGTGCCCTTCATGAGAAATACGAAATTCCAATGTTAAAAACATCAATGACCTTTTATAATGGATGGCACAGTGCCACTGGCACTGACTGTTAATGCAGTGGTCTGGTTTGGGAAATAAAATAGGACTGCGGCTGTCGTGATTTAGACTGGCTGACATGTAGACTTCGCAATAATAAAAAACGTAAATGAATGTTGGACCTGAAATTACTTTTGAGTTGGTAGCAGTACAATGTTTTATTTTGGTTAGCTTTGCTACAGCCGCTCCGCAAAACTTTAAAGAACTTACAAATTGCTGAACAAATGAATGAAATGTATATATAAATAGCTAATAAAAATGACCTTTCCGTTTGTCTTCATCTGTCGGATATTTGTCACTCCATAATTATTTGACATTATTAATTACCTTATTGTCTCAATTTTATACTAGTCACACGATTTCACACCATTTCGCTTGACACCTAGCTTGCTATGAACGCGGCTTAGGAAGTTAGACTTCAAGAGGTCAAATTATCTATAAATTGACATGAATTTTAGCAATCATAGAGTAGCAGGGATGCACTTCCATCACCAGTTGAAAGCTTCCTGGAAACTCTTGATTAAATTATCAATGACATTCAGGTTTACTTTGCATGAGTTATGACGGCAGCGCTATTATAAAAACTAATTTGACGGTTATAGCAAGTTTGTAGGACATGTCAAAATGTCAAAACAGATATTATATTGTGTAATTTATCCCAAGCCTAACTTGTATTGTGTATACTTTATTTAGTTAAACTGGAAGGTCTAACGTAAATACAAGTTGTAATACAATACAACTACCCAAAGCCATCCAAAGTAACAGTAAATTAAAATCCATTCATTAGGTTACACTAAAAAGCTAAAACTTGTCAAAATTCCCGATAGTCACGAACGTTGTGAAACAAACTTTTTTATTGTTTGTTACAGCATTGTTATGTTGTGCAATGTACTCCAGTGGAGTAACTCCGTTAGTCCCCAGTCCCCATGAGATTTTTATAAGCAAGCATAAAAAATATGATGATATAACTTCGGTTCACCACGATTGTATCTTCCTCATCTATTGCGTGGGGGTCATTTTAGCCCAGGAGTCACACGTATCTAATTGATACTCTAACAGTTTCTTTTGGCCGTGTTTGAAGAAAATTTTTATCTTGGTTCGGATTATAACGTTTTCGATGTAACTTTGCAAGCTTGTGGATATTCAACGCAATTCACTACAAATGATGTTTATCTATAGTATTATTTCCTACAATAAGTGTAATAAAGGTTCACGTTTAATAAAAATTCTCCCTTGATTTGACCGATTACTCGCGGCTCTGAGTGGTTTTCACTTATCGCGGTGAAATAGTGAAACAAGAAAGAAAATGAGAAACCGTTTAGTAATTTCTCTACTTTTTTTGATACTGTAATTTACTTCATTTAGAATGCGATGCGTTAGCAAGGAAAGGCTCGTTATTTCAGTCGAAGACGAGTGGTTCCTTTTTAGAAAATTAATTTCCCTCTGTCTGAAGACAAACGGTTTGTGATGAGCCGATGTACGTGCTTTAGGGCAAATGTGCCTTTTAATTTGTTAAATAGTGAAAATTTTAGTGAGCACACCAATGATTCAATTTAGAATTGAATTGGTAAAATTATCTGCAAGTGCAAGCTTTTAGCTCGAATGCGTGCAGATAAGAAAGCATGATCTATGGAAAGGTAAACTGTATTTGTGTCGTGTTCGATTGAAAAAGTGACAGTTCAGATTCAGATAGCAAATTATACATACAAAAAAGATGGCAAAACCAGAACAGTTTGGGTTTTACGTGCATAACGAAACAATTTATACGCTGGGTTATGAAAGTGATCATAAACGTCATAACACGACTTTCATGGTGAAATGAAACCGGAATCATCATCGGAATGTTTAAATTTAGCTTTATACTTGATGTGATTGTTAGGCATTTTATTATTATAACATAGGCAGATTTTATTTGAAAAAGAATTTGCTTGGGAATTCCGGGCTTCAGTGACGCTGAACGTGGTTGTAAATCGATTGTTGACGTAACAATAAGTGGATGACTGACCTATGGCTTCTGCTGTCTGCTTTAGTTTGTCCTCCTCTTGTCTTCAAGAAGCCAATCAATAAGTTGGCACACTTATTTGGGAAAAATCGCTACGTTTCAGCCAAAAATTGTAAAACAAGATGAGGCAAAAGTCTAATTTATTGCATATTTATTGAATATACAATCACTAAAAACAAACGATTTATTTTGCATAATTTGTGAAACGAAACCTTACATTACAAATTGCAATCACATAACATTGAACTTATATCTTATATCAAGTGGCATTCACAGGATGGGTACCCATTCAGAACGAACATTTTATTCCATCTTTACTAGCTAGGCGTAAAATCACAGAATTACTTTTAACGTTTAGAATCTATGAATAAAGCTTTGTTAACGCTGTGCGCTTAAAACACTTAAGTTTAGCTGTGCCATTAATTCGAATTGAACGGGGATTGTTCACAGGTTTGTATTATTTTAAGAAATCACAATCAGATTTGGAAATTTCGGTTGGTTCAATTGTTTGGAAAAAGGCTCACTAAGGCAGGATTTTCGTGGTTAGAGGTGAAACTGGACTTTGATTGGCTTTTGTGCACAAATATTGGTTTTAAATGGTTGCTTTAAAAGTAGAAAGTTTGAAAGGTTAATCAATACCCTTATATTATTAAGTAGCTTTACATTAAAAACCAATTCGTTGTTTCAAACATTGCTAGGTCATAGAGTCAGTATTAATTGGAAGTTTTGAGTAATGATAAAAGTCGTGAGTATAAAGAAACAGATTCATTTTGCATGGTTAATTTTCAGCTTGATTTGCTGTTAAATTTGGCAGAACAGCCAGCGCAGCTCCCAACGCAGCGTCTCCTCCTTTTCCGAAAGTTGTGTCGATTTTATAAATACTTTGAAATTCCTGTTGTAATATGGGATTTCTAGAGAGCGCAGACCCAGATCCCATGACAGATGTGATTCCAGCTTTGGTCAGCATACTGCTTGGCATCATTCTGCAATAATGAGTAGAAATTCATAATCATTTATGCATCAACCAATATTACAAAAATTAATGGTACTTTGTCCGAAACCTACCTGTGCAAGTTTTCAATGACACCTCTGCACAAGGCACGGAATACTTGCCCTAAGGAGATTTGCCCTAAATCAATATTCAAAACCGACGCGTTTTGTTCTGGAGCATGTCGTTCGCCATAAATGGTAGGTATGATTTCCAAACTCGAGTTTGTACTGTCTGCGTTGGCGGACGCTGCTAAGACCTTCTCCCAAATTTTTGCTGCAAACAAGGCAAATATTATATAAATAGGAACGCATTAAATATTTAAATAAATCATTTACTTAACATAAAGTCTTATGTGTGCTTACATTGTGGAACATTGCAGCCAAGTGCGACCGCCCAATGTTGTAGCATACTAACAAATGCGGCCAAGCAATTTCCACCAGTCATCGCAGCCGCCACGGCCACATACCTGCCTCCAAAGTAAGGATAATATTGGACGTGACTCTCAGGTTCATCGTCATTCTGCGACCCTCCTTCGCATTCTTCATGCTGATCTGCCAAACTTTTTGGGTGAAATCCATCCGGCATGACAAAAGCGAGTTGTGCCGATGTTGATATATTCAAAATTGCCTGCTCCGGCTTTGCAAGAGTGGAATACGTAGAACCTACGTCATATGTAATAAAAGTTATAAGTCCGACGTGTATTATAAGAATAACTAGATAAATGACAAAAGGATGAGAAAATTGGCATTTTTACATTGGAAATCGCCCATGGCTGCTCCAACTGGAGTACCCTCCGCAATCAAATTAAAAGCTGTGGAAGATACACGACCTGCGTATTGCCCGCCCAGCTCTATTTTTGGTAAAAATCTTGTCGGGAAACCGTGCTCCTCAAGGATTTCCTTGTTCCACTCACGTTTCTCTGTATTAAAGTAGCCCCAGCTCGCAGCGTTCTGCATGGACATTACTGGAACGTCAAGATCACAAAGCATAGCTACCACGAAATCCTACAATCACCACAAGATCACATTACATTTTTTGTTTAGTGGGATTAAGTGACGGAAATTGGACCGAAAGAAGCTTATTATTCCCTTGTCACATCCCTCTCAATTACTGGAAATAGTCCCAAGGGAATGGAAAATGCACTACGATGATAATACATGTAGATAGAACCTAACCTGGATTGTAGCAGCCCTGTCGAATTGCTCCACTTTTTCAGGCTTATTCCTCGCCATCCAAAAAAGAGTTGCACAGCCATAGCCAGTGGCTACCATTAAATGTGAGTCTGGTGTTGGCAAAGTGGATAAAAAATCTTTCGTACATCTGCTGTCCTGTAAAAATAAAATAGATTGTCCTACAAGCTGCAACTGACACTTGCCAAATGTCATGCATTTTTTATCAGTTTCTTTCTGTGCATGTATTTTGGCTGACATAGACTTTGAAAATACAAATTACATATTATTACATAAGAGAGCAGAAACTTGAACTTAAAAACTGCGGATTAATGCAGTAAGATAAAACTGGTAAATTATGCAAAAGAGGGCAAAAATCGGAAGCTTCTGTGCACACTTATTTTTTTAAACTGTTTTATAGAAGCATAAAGAAACTAAACTAAAAAAGGGTTACCTGCCATGTGTACAAGTTAGACGTAACACGTGGCTCAATTTTTTCTCCGTTTCTTTGCCATCCTTGTCCACTTTTCCAAAAGACCACACCATGCATTTGGCCACATATCCCTGTTAGACAAAACATTGTTTATTCATGAAAGACAGAAAAGTAATAATTACAGTAGAGGAAAACTAATAATCTCACTGTATGAAGTATGTATTAATTAATGAGTAGTAATCCAATACACAGTAATGGATTACATCAATTTTTGCGCGCCATATGTGTCTGGTTTTATGTGTATTTGTAGAATTAAATAAACAAATTTAATGAACACCTTCGTCTTGCCATATAATTACAATTAATTATAGGACATGCCTGAAATAATAAATTATCAGTGAGCTTACTTGTGTTCAAAGGGGAAAGTAAAGAAAACTGGGCTAAACACCTTTATATATAGATAGGAGAAAATACGGGGGTTTATGTATGTAAAAATATGGAATTACTGCATATGAATTTAATCAGCACTTTTTCCTTCCCTACATCACAATTTTAAATTACGTACCAAATTATGCCCCAAACCCGATATCACACGGAAAAGATCATTTTATTTTATAATGTAGTAATCAGCGGAGTTTTAATTATTCTTTTTATTTGTTACCTGTAACATCCTTATTGTCTCCCATCTTCATTAATTTTAACCCAGTGTTATTATTAATTTGTAAGTGAATGAGTTAAAGTGAAGCAAAATGAAAGTGGCAGTATTTCACTTTAGCATATCTTTTCGCAATATATCTAAGTGTATTTATTTGGGAACCCTTTAAGATTTTTCAAAATTTCGAAGTGTTCCAGCCGTTTACTCGTCAAGCTTATTATTTTCGGTTTAGGTACATACCAAAGTCATTTTCTAACCATTTAAAAATTCTAACCCGAAGAATGTTTTTGGAGTGCAGTAAATGTAGAATTGAATAATAATATTATTTTTACAAATGAAATGAAACTATAATATCCTTGTAAAGAAACTGCTAAGAGGATTGTATTTTCTAACATCAAAACGTTACGTCAAACTTTTTTCTTTGCAAAAGTCGGCATCTGGGGAATGGAGAGTGAACTGAATGTAATTGACATGACTCTGGAGAAATACGTAACATTTCTTTCTTTTCTGTTCAAAAGTTTTCTGAATTCAGTCGTTTTATGAAAATCACGTTTCATTACACAAGTGTGATGTTAACACTTTTAATGACTACTTACCAATATAAACAACTCGTTTCAGAAGTTCTCTCGGTAATCTTGTCACAACCGTATGAACAGTGGAAAGGATCTTAGGCACATCCTGCTTGTTACCCTCAGTTCCGAACTCACTGGGAACATTGGCTGAAAGTTGGCAATCGTAAAAAAATAAAAATGTCACATAATTGTCATCAAAAGTAGAAATCTTAATGTGATACTACTACTGTAAATCATTGAGCAGAGAACCGACAGTTGTCAGTAACAATTTCTGTCAGCTTAGAATGCAGTTACACCGTGTATGAAAAGCGGAAGGCAGCCGTGAAAGGTAAAAGGATATAGAGAAAAATGGAAATGGAATTGCAAATTGTATGTTGGCCTAACCATCAAGCTTCGTTAGATAATCCTTCTTTACTTACCTTGAGTATCTTTTGATTGGATAGCAGCAATGGTTTTCGTCGAGGTATCGACTATACACGCTTTGACACTCGTTGTTCCTATGTCCAATCCTAATACAAAAGTCGCTTCAGGATCTACCGTTATTGAAGCAGCTCGCGACGCCTTTGGTCTGCCTGCAGACATTTTTTACTGTTCTTTCTCACACTAACTTAGACACTGTTTCTTCAAAGTTTTATTATGTAAAAAGTCGCGGTTTTGTTGATTCTTTAATGAATTTGAATTATTCAGTGCTCCAGGACAGGAAACGACATCTGAAAAGTATCCAAAATTTATATCAAAGATCGATTATCACAAATAGAAAAACAAGAAACGAGTTTGTTCAATTTGTTAAAAGTTTTTTTTTACAATCTTTCAGTAGCACTTTTCATGCCCTTTTTGTTTGAATTTTGAATGCTTTGTTTTCCGAAGAGAAAGTTGCTCGGGAATTGGTTCGAGCGCAACCTCAATTTTACAACTACTCTACAATTGAAATTTTACAATTGTGATGATCACAACCACAAGGCGTTTTTCAAAGGACTCAGTTTCTTTTTTTGAAGTAGCCTTTTCACAACGTGCAATCTTCATGTTGTAATAACCTAAACTGCCTTTATACTCTCTGGAAGCATTGTGTGTGACCTAGATAGAGCGTGCACTTTTGTAATCGCTGCCTCAACTCTTTGTGTGTTTCTAGAAACGTCAGAAGCATAACAAAGTAAAACGGTGAAAAAGTTTGAGGCTTGCAGCCAGCAGTGAAAGAGAGACTCAACTAGATATCTTTTTTACTTTACATGCAGTCCCCTGTCTCCGCTAAAAGCAAAGACTTGATTCTTGTTATTGTGTACGCAATAAGCTCGCTGCCTTACATCACATCATCATAGGAAAAAAGCAGCAGCAACCGAGTTACCTTCAATGTAAGACAGCGACTTCCACTTTCACTAAACGCTTTCGTTCCTCTCGCGTCTTCCGAGTTGCGATTCTACTGCATTTAACGTTGCCCCTTTTTACTTCCTGGAGCTTTTACGTTGATACAAAGGACTGAGACTTGAAAGTTTGCAGTTTTGCTTTGGGTAGTTTGCGGTACTTGAAGCTGTTGAGAAGAAAATCCCAGTTTGCAGTAGGGAAGAGCACACTGCGGTACGAAACGATTATTTTATTTCCAAGAAAATGAAACTGGCTGAAAACTTGGGTATAAACTGTTTCAAGGGAAAATTATGACAAAAGGAAGATGTAAGGTGAATACTGGAATAAAACTGGAATTTCTTTTCCAATTTCCATTTACTTTACTCTTATACTAAAACGTGTCACCGTTCTTCAATCAGAACTCGAAATGGAAAAAGGACATTCGTCAACTCGTTCGGTTTCACAAATTGGATAAACGTAAAAATAATATCTGACGAAGATGAAACGCGAGAAAGTAAAAAAGTCAGAGCCGCTCACAACTTTAGTAATCGTATTCGGCTAAAGGGATTTCCACACTTTTCTTGATGCGGAATCAGACACAATGATACACATGACCACGTTTCAAAAGAAGTACAAAAGGAGTAATATGAAAAAGGAAATGGAAAATGCGCCAACAACCTCGAAACCAACCCAATCTTAACTTTGACTTGCAACCGTACCGTTAATGGATACAATGAGAGAGAGCGAAAATGCTATGCAGAGAGACAAGGAAACTTTTGCTCCTGATTCTTATGGAGGAGATTTCACACTGAAATGTGTTACAGCAGCAAAAAGATAAGAAAAATGAATCTCTGCTGACTTCACTTTACTTATTCATCTGGAACCACACAAGAGTCAGCAAAAGAAGATGAGTCTTCTCTTGCGGTGGTGCAGGATGGAAATGGAAGGGAACTCGAATACGACTAGAGAAAAATCACTGTGTACATGTTTAACTCCTCTTTTGCAGTCGTTCGCTCAGACCGAGCTCCATAAGATGGAATATTAAAGTCACTGCCAGTTCTCATAATGCTACTTACGTATATTTTAATGCTCACAGTAAAAAAGTAATTTTCTAGGTATCACAAAATTTTATGTGTATTTTGGCTATATCGCCAGTCGGTGGGAATCCAGCATTGCAGATTCTTGTAAATATATGCGCGCATAGATTCGTGCTGGTGCAGCAGAAAAATGCCTCATTTTCATTTATGTTTTCTTTTTACTACACAAAATTATCTGGTGTGTCACAACAAAACGTGTGCAACACGATTGATTGTACACTTGTGTGAAAATACAAACGACCGTTGGGTGTTTAACAAATAGGTAAAAAATGTTATAAAAAATCTCTCTTTGTAATCACAAACTGGTTGCAAACAATTTGTTTGTGGTTTGAGCCTGACTTGTTTATGTTTGTTTTTACGATTGTTGTTTTAAACAAAGCCTACACGGAGTATTAGATCATAGATACTTACATGATACAGATAATGTACAATGGTGGAAAATTGGCACTTTTATACAAAATTGCGTGGAACAAAAACCTTTTTTTTTTTAACTGTCAACAGACGGCTTCTTTTGTAAGTATGACATCCAAAATGCAGACTGACAGTTTTATGCTTGTGAGCTTTTTGTTAGTTCGAAATAAAAGTGGAATGTCGTCGATAAATGCTTTTATTCCAGCTCGTGTTATGTGCTGTACTTATTAAATTTATATTTGACTTATAACAACAATATCAACAGGGCATACAATAAAATCTCATTTTAAGACTAAATGATACTTTGGAATGGAGGAGTGTCTTAAAACATCGTTGCTTTATCATATGTGTGATAAAAGTGGTCTTAATACAACTCTCCTTTGCATTGTATTGTATCACAAAATAGAAAATTGTCCGGACGCCGATCGATGCAGAGACTTGAGAAAGCTGGAGTGCTCACATAACATAATATTGTGTTATATCACAAAATCATTCACGAGGAATGCTGAAATAATGCAATATGTTAATAACTAAACAAGCCTAATATTAATATTATGTATGTATTAATAATAATATTTATGAAATTATCCAGAGATATGTGCTTGCTTGGCACTGATGAATAATGGAGCCAAGATAATTTGAACTATGGCTGTGTTGTTGGTGGTATTATTAAATACTGTGTCGACGTGTCCATGAGTTTATAAGTTTATGTATGTAAGAACTAACAAACTTAATAAGAAGATGAATGAGCCTTTCAAAGCCGCATTACGACGATCAAGCGTCCATAAGTAAATGTGGCTTGGTAAACATTCTCCTGGTAATTGAGTGTGGAGCAGAAGGAAGTAAAGAAAATGGCTTGAATAAAAACAGTATTTTTCTTTATTACTGACAATGAGTAGCACGAGAAGAGAGCTCTTTGAAGAAGTCGATGGAGTTAAAAGGAAGAGTTGCGAAATGTTGAAATGGAGAATGCGTCTCAGTGGTAATACACTAAATGAGAAACCCTTCGAAGTAGGTAAAGCGGAAAGGAAAAATACTGAATCCGTACAAATCGCTTAAGGACATGTCATTCATGCATTAGCCTCGAGTGAGTCAGATTATAAGTAAACATTAGAAACTATAAGGAAAGGATGTATTTAAGTATATTACTATAATTAAAGCATTTGTAGTTCATTACTTAATACTGCTTCGTATGCTGAGGCTTATGTTGTAATTTTGATGATGGAAATTCATATGATGTTTGGAAAGGAAACGGATTGTCACATTGTCTTCGTATGTCATCGTGCCAATTTTATCACTTCCATATGAAAAAGGGGAAAGTTTACGGAAAACCTCTCCTGTTTCTGATGATATACTCTAACTCTAACAATAGCAGTTTTTTGTACAGAGTGCGAGGGATCATGTTTTGCCGACTTTGTTAAGCTATGCATATTCAACTGTCACGTGTATTACCTACCACATACAAACAGCTTAGGAAGGATTGATTTGTTGATGTTAACCTTATCACACATTTTGGCTGTTGAAAGTTTGCAAGGAACCTTCTAATTGGTTATTAAAATGTATGAATGAAAAGCAATATGGATGGTTGCGTAATATTACGACATGCCAGATACTTCCACTAAATCATTTCATGTTAGAGTGAACAAGCGGATGGATTTATGTTTAACTGCTTGTTTAACCTTACCAAATAAAAGTGTGCTGGCGAAGCATTCGCATAACACAGCTCAAATATTTTAGCTCTCTGCTTTGAGCTGTTAGTGTGAGATTTTTCATGGATTAACTTGTATAAATTTCCCATGGTCCCTTCCCTTGTACTGAAAATGTATAGCCAGCAAAGATCCCAAAACTAGGTATTAAATTATGTCAACGTTTATCATTTTGACGCAGAAAGTTAAGATTCGGAAATTGAATTCCTCCCACTAAAACTAATTGCTTAATTTTCAGATGTGGTTGTAAGTACGTTTTCCAAAAAGTGTTCGAAGCCAATTTCACTTTTTACTACTTAAAGAGGAGCGATAAAATACAGTCCGGAGGAAGAAACGAACACATAAATACGTAGATCAGCCAAGCCAAAGCCAAGCATCACTTCTTACTTACCTCCAATCCAATTAACATTTCAATTATGAAAGTATTAATATTTACCAAATCTTTTTTATGTTAACTGCAATGAAATGTACACCCAGTAGTTTTTAAACTCTAATGAGAAAATTTTATTCGTGTAGGTAAAAAAATCAACTAACCTGCGAAATTAGGTTTGTCGATGCAACTGCAAAACCCTGTTGGTACACAAAAATATTGTACAAATATACCCAGTTAAAAATACTATTGAATTAGTACCTTGTATTTGAGTTTAGTAAAGTGGTGTGAATTTATTCTACCTTTTGTCAACTTCATTCACAAGATAAAACTGTGAGTTCTTGACATGTTTGACATACAAGCTGTCATCATGTTGAGATGATGATGCTGATAAAAATCTGTTATGAAAATTATTGCTCTAGGTTTTACCTACAAATTGTATCATGAATCATGCATCATGAGGAAGACATGTGGAAAATGGAAAAGATTTTTATGATGTGATGACAAGGAGCACTGGAAATCCTCTCTTAATATCTTGAAAGGGTTTTTACATTTTGAAAAAGATGTTACGTTAGAAGTGAGTGAGTGGCAGTTTATTGCTTTGGGTGGTTTTTAGAACTTGGAAGTACTCCGTACTTTGTAAAAACAATGTTTTATCGTGTAGGCTTAAGCGATGTAATGCTGTTGGAAGCTTGGATGCTTTCCACTAAATGGATAGATCACCGACCTAAATAATAAAAATCATACACATTGATGAACATAAATAAACGAACTCACCACCACCACGTACTTCTTGGTAGTATAAATATGAAAATAATTTTATCAAGCAAAAGCTTTATGCTTCAATTCAATTCAAATTCTATAAGGTGGTCTGTTGCAATTTTACGCATGGATGGAAACGGACGATGGAAATATTGCGTCTATAGAATACATTTAGAAAATCTCCTCTTTTGATGCAATATGGTTATTATTAAAATGTCTCCATCAAATCAATATTTCAACACAAGTAGCAGCTGGCTCGTACTCGATCATTTTCTGATTGAGTGATCTTCCTTGCAGACTCGAAAGCTTTCTTGCGAAAGTGTGGAAACATTTATTCATGGAAGGATTGTCGCGGACGCGGACCTCACTGTGAATGTGGTGCGTGGTGAATCGGAAGTCTTGCAGATTTATACAATTCCCTTCATCTCATGGTATATGGCATAATTGTTTATTGCTAATATTTATACACAAACTTGTCAGTGGAACGGAATGAAAGATGAATTTCCTTATTGAGAGTGTTGTAATTGCGACTAATAAAGAAAATTCGGAGCACGAAAAATACTAAACCCTTTCCTTCCTTCCTTCTTTTATTAATATTCCAAAAACAATCTCACTCCTCTGTGATTAGAAACAGGCTCCAGTGTACCTTAAAATTATGAATGTATTTACAAGACGAAGACAGAACAAAATGTTCTTATAACATAAGCTTTTAAGAGAGAATTCAAGTCGAGAGAAAGAGAGAGGGGATTCATGCATGAATTAGACAGGAGATTTGTAAGACGTTCGAAAGTGTTATCAAAAACACATTTTCTTAATAATGTAGAACAGAAGTGATCGTCTTTGTAGTGAAGAGGGCTCTGAAAAAATTAGCATGGCATAAACAGCGTGCTTTGGAGTTATTGGAATTATTTTGAATTTTAGACATGATGAAACAAAGAAAGTTGTATGGAGCCGTCCTCTACAGATGCAGACACATCATCGATGTTTTCGGGAAAGTATTGACTTACTAGAATGAAATGATGTTTTGAGAAAACCTGAGGATTCTAAGCAATTTTATGAATCAGTGTTGGATATTAGCTTTAAGCGTACAATAAAATGCTTACCTAATACAAAACTTAAAACTTTTAGCTTGTCTTGTCATACACAGTCATTCATTGGAGTAGCGGTGTTAGCCTTTGATTATTATTTTTCGTGCGTACTACTTTCAGTTTTATTATCAAAAATATGCCAAAACCTCTATAATTCATTTGTAATGTTTAAAGCTTCGTCAAGAGTCAAAAGCCGATTGAAAGTAAACAGATGAAAACACTTTGAATTTTAAGAAATTGCTGACTTTTATGCAATACGGTTGATGTAATGAACAAATCTGAAACGTTGGAAGCACAAAGAGAATTTGAACAAGTGGGATTTAAATGTGTATGAGGGCGACTCTCCTAAACATTTCGTTCGTTTGCGTCAAACCCTAAGGAGGTTATTCATTCCGAATCATTTTACTGACGAGATTTGAGCAACAAATGTCAAATGTTGACAATAATTTGGGTTGTAAATTGTAGTTGGAGATGTTGGAATAAAATTAAATTGAAACCATACCAGATACCACCTGACGGTACAAACTGCCACAAAATAGTTTCAAGAGTCCCAAAAAAAGCAATTTCGCTTGGAAATGAAAGAGCGACATTACGTTTTAAATAGGATGAGATGCATCATTGTTCATTCTGATCTTGACGTATATATGTATGTACTAGTAAATTGATTTCATGCTTCACTTTGATTGATTTACCCTGAAAAAATTACAAACTTCGAAAATGTGCCAGGAAGAACTTTGATGCTTCAATTTGCAAATTACTTTATTACTCAAGCAAGATTGATGAAAATACGTAAAATGTAGAGCGTTAAACTCTGCATATGTAACGACGGACTGTGTTGGATGAGCCACTACACATTCCAAAATTACTCATGGAGCCTTGAACCGCGAGACCATACCCAAGAGTATTTTGTGTACAAGCTCTCTCAGGACGAATGAAACTAGGATTAACACCGACTCCGACTCCAAACCACACGAAATCCCCGTTCACTCCAAAATTGTCGTCGTACATGGCAGATGTCCAGAAAGGCTCTGAATTTAAAATGTAACCATCAATCAAAGTTCACGACGCGAGGCAATTATTTGATTAAACTTTTAGAGTTCAGTAAATGTAAAAACCCAAACCGGCAAGTCCGTAAGTAGCGAGTTGGACGTCATCGTACTGAGCATCATTAAGAATGAAAAGCAGATCTCCAAACAAACGCCTGCAAGTCTGAAGGGCGCCTAGCTGGGTGGCCTGTAGAAGTCAACGTAGAAAGGATTATTTTTTAAATGATAGAAATACGACAGGGAAAGGAAAGGAGACATTTATAAATAACTTACCGTCATGTAGGGCGGGCTCACATAGAGAGAAATGGATCTCCCGGCCCGGTTGATTCCAATTGAACTGGTGCTGTTGTCCTCAGGCATCTTCCCAATCAATTCGAAACCTTTGTAATTGCGCATTAAAAATACTTGCATTTAAGGCAAATAAAATATTACAGAGCATAATCAATATTAGGGGTAATAAGACTCACCCAATTCCTCAAACTGATTCCCCCTTCCCTTTCCTGGAGGTTTACCTCCAGTGCATCCTGCAATAAAGAGCACTGCTGAAATCAGCAGGACTGTGCTAGAACCTCCCATGATTTTATCAAAAAATGATAGAAACTTTTAGGATCTGGAGAAATGATTTAATTCCAGGGTTGGGCTCGATAGTGTGAAAATGCATCGGGCGGAAATGGAATTTATATGCTTCTCCAGTAACAATTTCTTACGTAGATAAAGTGATTCGTATGCTTTTTGTATGCTCATCCTCATTCGTTCACGTAGTCGGCGGATCCGCTACCTGCTTATCAAATTTCATGGAAAATATACATAATCCTTTCTGAAGATGTAATGATATATTAATTAACCACTCATCGCTCCTCTTGTTGTGCCGCGAACTATCTAGCTTGTCTGCTTTGGAGTAAACGTTCTGGAAAGTCGTAAAACAATAAAGTGATGATGTCAGAGCGGCGCGACGTCTGTTGGACGACGCCCTCATAGCTCGTCTTAAGTGTTTGCGAAATCAAGCAGACCATGTAATTCTCCGTAATACATGAAAAAGCATGATTGTAATTGTGATACGATTGATTATTTGTTTAATTCTTTATTTTACGATTGTTACCACAAATAGTAACACCGAAGCATTATGTTGGCCCGCGCTTCTCACATGGTGTTTACGACGCGTGTTTGTTGGGAAATATTCTGATTCTGATATTAAAATTAAATGCATATGCATCCGTTATTGGGCATTTGTAAAGGAATTTTGTTGCAATTATTTTTTAATGAGAGTGACTTTCGTTTAATAATTATACTTTAAGGGGAATTACGAAAATTGCAACGGTTGTTCGTTTTTTGACTTATCGTCATCGAACATTTGGGATAATTCAGGAAACTGGTGCAAACGAGCTATTTTTGAGCTAACCGAAAGTCGTCGTTGCATATCATACATACACTCAATGAAGCAATATTGATTAAAATTAAACGTAAGCAATTCTACAAAATGCTGATAAGCCTTTAATGAGTATTATTTATACCAAGTTACATAATATGCTTAACAGGTGTAATAAAATAAAACCAGGGTTTGTGGCGTCAATCATTGGACTGTTTTGGAGTATGAAAAAAATTAATATGCTGTATAATCTCATTCACGTAAAGTTTCAAAGTCACAGTACCAATTATACCCTATGACCCCTTCCCGATTCCCGGGTACAAACTTCATATCACTGTATTCAAGATGTACGATAAGGAATAATGAATTAATGAGTCATTATTAATAACCATAATTGTTTCTGAATTTGATTAACTACGTAAAAAGCTAAAACAATCAATTTTATCCACCATTACCTTATATGGGGTTTAGCTTTAGCTAATTGGAGATTATTTTCTCATCCAAACAAAACCCTTCTTTGAGGAAACTATTCTTATTTCATTCCCTAATTTCATATTATTTCACCTGTTCACATCTCTGTACGTAACTGTAACTTACTTGACGTCAGTTTGTAAGGGTTTAAAAACATGTAAATCATAACAATTATTATATTATATTATCATTGTCTCATTTCTACCTCTAGTTCCAATTATATTCATAATCCCATTCCGGCCATTTCTAGGAACAAACCGGTTTGGCCACACCGCCAAAGTTCATGATGAATTATGCATTTAAGACTAAAATACGACGGCTTTATTTTGATGTTAAGATAATTAAATGTAGATTTTAAATATTGTGATAGGTCTGGAAAGCAATGAAATGATTGAAAAATATCGTTTTATCAAACAATAATTTATATGATAAAGCATAATAGAATCATGGATAATCTGGCCGTAGGTACTGTACAAACTGTTTATTTGCGCAACTTCAAACGTTCAATTATTTTGAGGCGTATTTTGTTATGTCGCAGCGTGATAACATTTTTAATTAATGCCTTACAATAATTATCACGGTTCATTATAAAAGCTGGCGTTTTCCTGTAAAAGCTTCACACTTTCATCGCCGAGAAGAATTTGGTAACATATAGCTTCTCAGGTTTGTAGCTAGTGACCTTAAAATGTCAATCATGGCTAGTAAAGGAAACCTGTTTTGCATTTTGCAAATTGCTCTATTAGCAATTGCAACGGTTTCAGAAGCCAGAACAATCAGATACACATTCGATGTCAGTTACATTTCCGGATATCCGGATGGGGTTATGACGAATTCAATCCTAGGTATCAATGGGAGATTTCCTGGACCGACAATTGAAGGGGAACTTGGAGACATCCTGGAAGTCACGCTTATTAATAACATCCAAGATGGCCAGAACGTCACAATGCACTGGCATGGAATATATCAGATGTAAGATTTGCAAAATTAAACTTTTTATAGTAGGGGCTTGCAATAGTCTATTTAAACTAAAACGGTCTCGCAATTTTTGAAACAGAGGCACTCCATTTGAAGACGGGCCAAGTCAAATCACGCAGTGTCCACTCAAACAAGGATCGTATCAAATTTATACTTTCCCATTGGTTCAAACAGGAACTTATTGGTATGTACTTTATTTTTAGAATCTATTTGAAATAAAAGAATACTAAATTGAAAACTGCATTTCATTTCTATCCAGGTATCACTCTCATGTAAATTCCCAGTACACGGAAGGACTCTGGGGTTCCTTAATTGTGAGAAACAATCCAGAAGTTTACCAAGACCAGTACGATGAGGAAATGCTAGTGACCATCAATGACTGGTATGTTAAATACAAAATTATTTTACTCGTTTAAGGACCTTAAAATGTACTTTAATTAGCTATTGAAAACCAAACCGTGCAGACTTAACTGAAGGATTGGTTGTCATTTGACCTACAGGTATCACACATCAGCTCATGAAAATGAGGAATGGTTTCTTTCTAAAGAAAGTGGTGGGCAACCGCCATATCCATTCTCTGCTTTAATGAATGGCGTTGGCCGGTACCCTTGCGATTACGCCAGAAGACAGGGCCGACTCTGTGTCTCTCAAGCCCAGAGACGCCCTGTGTACCGAGTTCAACCAGGTAAAACGTACCGACTTCGATTAATCAACGTGAGCGGATGGGTAGCCTTCAATTTCACCATCGAGGGCCATTCGTTCAGGGTGATTGAAGTTGATGGGGTAGACACACAAATGACGGAACTAAGGCAAGCCGTTTACATCTCAGCCGGGCAACGTTTCTCACTCCTTGTAACTATACCCGAGACAGGTGCCATTGGAAGCCAGTTTTTGATCAGAGCGGAAATGAGATACGACTTTCTTTTCACAATAGTCGGTCGGCCAAACATCAACCCGTTCACGGAAGCAGTGATTAAGGAAATAACTGGCTTGATCGAGTACTCAGCGCAGGCCAGTCCGGCGGGAGGGGAATTCTCGAAAATCTTGATTCCTACGATGAGCAATTTTGACTACACCAGAACTTACGCTGCCCCTACACCTTGGAACAGTCTGAATTTCTTCCAAGAATTGGACATCTTACCTTATGATGGAATCAGAGCACCCTTCTTTTTCAACGTTAATGTCAATTTAAAAATAACATTTCAAAATGACGCCAACGGAATCCGCAGGGGTTCTTTTAACGGCAGACCTTTCCAGTTAACTCATCAAATGCCCCAGTTAGCCATGATGATCAACAACATAGAAATTCCTGAACAGACACTCCCCGTTTATGTGAAATACGGTGATATTGTTCAAATTGTCATTAACAATCCCGAGGCAGGCCCTCATCCCATGCATTTGCATGGTCATCACTTCTGGATTATGGGTCAAGGCCAAGCAGGGGACGGTGATTACGAACCCCTTAAACACAGACTGAGCTTCCAAGGTTCAAGGAGAGACACCGTCCTAGTGAAAGAATTTTCATGGCTAGTAATAAGATACAAAGCGAACAATGTTGGAGTTTGGACGTTACATGTAAGGAAATTATTGGAATTTGTTATATTTTTGATTTTTAATAATGAATTTAAATACAATAATTTTATTTTTTTATTTTTTTTTTACAATTTTTTTCTGCAGTGTCACGTAGATTGGCATAACTTATCTGGAATGGCAATGACATTTGTCGAAGGCCAAGAAAGAAGAAACACCTTACGGATTCCATTGCAGGCCAGAAGAGTCTGTGCTGATCATGGACTTGAACTTTAAACTAAATCATACTTATCGGTGTGACTCAATAATAAATTAAAGCAAAATATGTCAAAATAATATCTTCTTTTCACTTAAATAAATGAGATTATAGTAATTGCAGTTATTTCAGCAAACAAAAAAATATTTCCTCATGGATTTTATTTTTATTTGAACTTCAAAAAAAATCTTACTAAAGTTTTGCATTGCATTATTAAACTTACTCTACACGTTACAACGTGTACCAAAACATTTCCTGTTTAATTGCGCATTCAATTTTTATTTTATTTACAAGACATCAACCAACCGCGAAACAAGTACACAATAGTGCTCTAACGTACCAATTTTGAAGATCATTCATGGACTTTTCATTTTCACTGAATTCCAATTCATAAAAAATTTGGATTGTAGATAAGCAAATATTTAATGTTATAAATGTACAGACAGTTGCGCCCAATAATATTTTTCTTCTTCTTCTTTTCTCATAATTAATCAAATTTACAACAATATAAAGAATTTAATTGATGAAATCTTTTTGTCACTTTTGAGACTTTTTCTCAAATTCTTGTGTTCAAAGACAGGTAGGCAAAGGCAAGTCGGCAAAAGTAATTATTGCTGTTGATATTTATCCAACGTTCACATTTTGAGCGACTGGACACTGGTGCATCCAATGTTGACCGTTTCCTTTTTGCTTACAAGCAAGACAGCGAGACTCCTCCAAGGTGTGTGCATAAGGGCAAAGATAAGGCTTAAGGTTGTAGTTACAAACTGGGTGGTAGCATGGTTTCGTTTTATATAAATATCTTCGTTTGGAGTCTGGCATCACTTTGAAGAACTCTTTTTCCTTTTCAGTATGCTTATAAGAACAATCAAACCCTTTGGCGCAAGCAAACTTGAAAACGCATGGATCACTGTACATTCGTTTCTGCTTGGCTTCCTTTCTAACCACTGGAATAAATTCAGAATCGTCCAAATCAAAATCGCCAAGGTCTTCAGGATGAGAATCAAAAAAGTCTACGCAATCAAAATCTTCAGAATCGTCATCAGATATAATGCTGGAAATTACATCGTCCTCTTCACTATCTTCCAGCTGAAGCATTTCAAATCTAGTCGTTTCAACAATATGCAAATTTTTTGCCGAGCGACGATAAGAGCAGAATTCAATCCAAGTCCTAATTTCATTACAACATAATTTGAAATGTTCTGGGAGCATGTGGGTGAAAGGCTGAATGTGCCTGATGGAGAATTAAAAAGAAAATTAAAAAAGATTCCAATCCATTCATACATGTGCAATTATAAAGTATTTAAAACCATTTCAAGCGTACTTGTAAAAGTCATAAGTCCTAACAACAGCCTGCTCACTTTTAGATTTCGCTTGGCAAGCTTGTGGCGTATAACGTTCTTTAATACAGGGAACAAGTATAATGTACTGGTAATTATCCATATACTTGCCCATCATTGGAAGCTGGAATATTTCACCAGCCTTTGCAACAAAAGTATTCAAAAATTGTTTTTTGGTACAATCGTCTGGAACTGATACACTGAAAGTGATAATAATAGATTATTCGCATAAAAGGAAATCCAGCATGCAAAATTGATTTATGTTCGATAATAAATTTTAATGTATTGAATAAAAGACTCACGTCGCAACTAAACTTCTTTCTGGTGGAATTTTTGTTTTGCCCCAAATAACCTTCGTATAAGTAATCTCTTCAAAAATTTCATCAATGTGATTAATGGTTACTTTAGTTGGTTCTTCATTAGCTTTGCGTTTAACAGAGTTGTTTATAGAACTTCTGAAACTCCAAATTTCCACCCGATATCCATGATTAACAGCTTTTGTAACTACTCGTAGTAAGTCTCGATCGCCTGAGAAGAGTACCACAGTGCGGTTCTCCCCAGCCTTTTCTTTTTCCATAATTATGTCTTCTACCGCATCTGCCGTTAACGATGCATCAGTCTCTTTTTCTTTTAGAGTCCATTTTGAGCGCTGAAAAGTTTCTACGTGTACTTGTTTACGACGAATGGCTTCCCAAACTAAAACCCATCAAAATTGAACTCTTTTAACATTAAACCTTTTTTACCTTTTTAAAGTAATATTTTTTAAAGTTTTTTTTACTATAAAAAATACCTGTGTCCAATGCAGGAGGTTCAGATCCATACAATTTTCCAAATAATAATCCACGGTTTCCAACAGCTTTCGAAATTAATTTGCCAATATCAATTCTGCAGGCGACGTCAGGAATAGAATTGCGATAGCCTTTCTTTTGTCCGGAATGCTTTTTAGCGCTTTCAAAAATGTTAGAGTTATCTATATACAATAGAACATTTGGAGCCGATATCTCATTTTTGTTTAATGGATGTCTTTGATCTTGGCTTTGAATCAAAGATTGAGGCAGAGGTTGTTGGTTCATTCTTGGTTGAGATGTCTGAGCAAGTGACATTTGCGGATAATGTAAAACTGGAGCATTCCGATTATTACGTCGCGGTTGATACTGCTGCTGTTGGGGAAATGGCATTGTAAATTGTTGATTATGCTGATAGGGAGGAAACCTCGGTTGGCGCACAAGATTAGGAGGATGCGGAAACTGTTGCTGAATTGGAAATCCTAGATTTTGTTGATATAAGAGTAACAATTGTTGTTGTTGTTGAATTGATGGATGTCCTTGATAAGACGGTATTAATGGAGGAATACGTTGACGACCATTATAATCCATGATTTTAAAGAATCCGCTTCCACTGCGGGATGTCAGTACTGTAGATTATAAATCTTCGTGTTGGAAATAGGAATTTAAAACGATGGACATTCGAAAGGGTTTCTATAAAAAATAAATCATCGAATTAATTTAGCTCACCTAAAATGCAATTTCTACATATTAAAAATCATATATGTAATATTAATATTTTAGCCATCACTCACATTCTTGATAGTAAAAGCCGGAAGAAGTTTTGTATCATTATTTACTTGACCACCCAAGCCAAGCTATTCACGCAAATAATTTCATAACCAGTAGTTAACGGTTTGTTAAGCGATACCACGATTTGAGTGACCACTCGAATTACGCGACAGCCTGAAACGACAACAAAATTAAAGTTTTAAATTTAATAGGTATGCACATAATGTATCGATATCGAATTCGATATCGCTGTAACTTTAAATTGGTCATAACAAATAATGTAATTTAGTTCTGCGTCTCATTTTTTGATAACACAATAACCTAAGCCGAAAGTAATACGAACCGAAAATTAATGCGTGTAATAAATTGCAGTGTCGATAAGGCTGCGTTGGGTGACTCACTGTGATAATAAAAGTTGAGATGAGATAAGAAATTGCAGCTCGCTACAAACATACCATTTCGTTGCGAAAATGTTCATATCATGTGTAGATGCGAACTGCTGGGATATGATAAAAAGACTTGTTGCTTTGTAGTAATAATTGTATTGTAAACCGCAATGTCAATGTTGAAGTGCAATTGGGGGAGGTAACTGCTAAATAAATGTACGTTTGAAAATATGTCTCCATACATATCTCTCTCTCTCTCTATAACGAAACAACTGGATATATGATGAGTTGTGCTATTCTACTCTCACTCACTTTATCTAATGGCTTCATTTATCATTGCAATGCATGTTAAAAAATGTTGGCCATTTTTAGGTACCAGGAGTAAAATTTGCATAGGTTGCATAAAGTTGGATTTTAATTAGGGATTCACAAGGAATGACAAGATGGCAAGAATACTTTCCGGTAATATTGTGTTTCGTGTTTCATTAAATAAAGTAAGAATACACAGTGCTCGCGGACTCAAAATAGCTGACATGAAAATGGTAAGAATCGTGAATCGTCCACTTTGCCGAAATCATTTTGGTGAAGAACATCAGTTGAAGAATGAAGCAAAATGCAAATGCAATTATGACAAGGGCGACTTGGCTCCAGAGCTCGGCTCAGCAACAACGCATCGTCATAGCTCGGGATTAATTTAAACTGTTGTGTGGACGTGTGGAGCCTGTAGCTTTTACTCTGTAATGAATGGAGCTAACTGTACTGCAATAGCGACCTTTACGATAAAGGAAAGATAAACTACAATTGTAGAAGTGAGTCCTGAGTGAGTCACTTGAAGTGACTAAGCTACTATTTAAAACGATCTTCGCCTTATCATGTCAGAATTTACCAGCACGAGATGCATGTTAAAAGTAAACCCATACCATAATTTTGGTCGGCCGTAATACCTAAATTCTACAATCTTGTTTCCATCCAGTATCGTTTGGTTTGAGCTATGTTGCACGTTTCCAGCCACGTTCAATTTCAATACCTATATAACGCGGACAAAAGATGGATAGATTCGATAGATGCAAGGATTTTTCAGTGCTTTATGTAAATGATAATTTACTTACATAATATTCTTACTAAAACCCTTCAATCGACACTTGTGTTATCTATCAGTAGTTTAACCAGTCACACACTCACATTGATGCAAGATGCTCAATGAGCATTGCTCATCCTCATTATAAATTAATTATTCATAAAAATCTTAACACTGCCATTGTGGGAAAGGTGCCTTTTTAGTCACACATTTATCAACAGCTTCAATTAAAAAGTGAAGGGAATGAAGTAAATTAATTTAGGTAAATAAAGTCAGATAATCATTAACCGGTAAAACTGTCCGTATTGTATCTGATTTTTCTTCGTGGGCATGCTTTTGATTAACATTAATTGCAATTGAATCACTACGCCCGTCGCCCGCCCCCTTTCAATTTCATGACAATATCATTTATAAACGTAGGGTATCAAATAATCTAAAATAAGTGTCTCATAAGCACTGTCATATTTATTTTGCAATTAAAAAAGACCTCTCGTTAACAATCTTAACTGTAAAAAATGTGAAACGTATGCAGAGTTTTTATATGGTTTCATTTTTATGAGATATGAAATGCGGAATACTAGTCTAGTTGAATGTTTCATTTCAATCTTGATGAGTAAAATACTTAACTTGATGAGAATCAATTATTAAAAACAAAGTTTAAACAATACAAATTAACAAATAGTGTGAAAAAATAAAAAGTTTACACTTACCAGACGCTGTTGAATCAAATCTTATCGGACCTGGACGGCATTTATGAATCTCACGATTGGTCACAAAATTGTTGCACCTTGACGTCACATTTTGATGATTGTCCAATAGGTAAAACAATCGACACAATTCACTTTCTTTTCTACTTTCACTTCGTAAACAAAACAAGACAAGCAATTAAATAAACAAAAAAGGTTCAAACAAAATCACTAAAAACTGTCATTCTCATTTTAAATGATTTGAAGCTCGAGATTGGTTTATTTTAATTAATTTTAGATATTAGATTAATACCTAGAAAATCTTGAGTTGTTACAAAATAGTGAAACGGGAATTTTAGGTAATTTTTGATCAACAATTAAAAATCTAAACGAAACTGAAACAAACCACATTCTATGAAACACGTGAGTTCGCAACAACGACACCGCAAAGAATGAGAAGTTATTACGCATAGTCGCTGAGAAGGATAGGGCTGGATTACAAAAAGGGCTCGAGCCTCACTCGAGTTCGAGTAAGTGAAAGGAGAGAGAGAGAGAAGAAAGAAAACGGACAAACGTTATTGTTTACATTTACATTGTATTACATGCTGAAACCTGCTCAGTTCTCGCTCACACACATGACCCAGTCGCTTGAGTATTCGAGTAACTCCAGTGAAAAGAAACAAAACAAAAATACCACCAGCAGAGCAGCAGATTCTTTCAATTATAATAACAGTGGCAGTACTGTAACTACTGTACTCTACAAGTACTCACATTTTCGATTTTCTTTCGACATCACCCACTACTTCGACTTGTTAAAAACACAGTAACAGGATCACTGTCACTTTGTCACTGTAACAAGAAAAACTTTACTCTTATTTACTGTATTTACTCTTTCTTACAACTTACTTCTTGTATTTACTCGTTCTAAAAGGCCCATATTATTTATGTAAATATCCTTTTATTCCTTGGACTTACGAGTCGCAACTTCGCAAGTTACGACTCGATTTGATCCTCTCTCCACTCTCGTCCGTTCGTAATCGACAAGTTGATCATTATGATGATGATCATGCTAAATGTGACGACCCAAGAAGTAATACGACACTTCTTTACGTGTTAAGTTGTACTTGTATGTATTTCGTATCTATTAAAATAGATTCTATTTCACTGACTCATTTCGTTTTTACAATTGCAGCTTCATTACAAAGAGGACTACTTGTTTTTTTCTTGGTTGACATTAGCCGACCAATCAAGCAAAGAGCAACAAGACTCTTTAAGAAGAAAGGGTAGCTAGGGATGGGTTATGGTTGGCCTTGCAGCTGGGAGAAATGCTGATAATGTACGTTTGAAAATGGTCTAATTCTCGAAATTGGAGAATAGTATCTATATGAGATGAGTCATGTAACGACTTACGCTTGTTTATATTATGTAGGTATGCAAAATCCGCGTAACATCAGTCACGTGACACTTGATTATCAATATCATGAAATTTATAAGTGTGTAAAGGTAAATAAGATCATTCGTCTTCCTGTTTTTACTAGAGAACGGGTCGAGGTCAAAGTAATAAAATTACAGTTATTGTAATAATTCTATAATCATTGTTTGTCAATGCTTTTCATACTATTGTAATATGCAAATGCGAGAGAAATGATGATCAAATGTGAGAACTGATACTTTTACTAGTTTTAAGTTATAATGCGTATTTACAGTTGAATATAAAGTCTTACTACATTCACAAGACTCAAGACTCTTGAGTCAAGAGTAACATGGTTGTAGCATTTGTGAATCAGCGGATAGGTCCGTCAAAACGCAACGTAAAGAAACATTATCGTATTTTTTGATTATTTCGTATTTCGTGCTTTATTTCAGAAATGAGATTAGTTTAGTAATGCATAAATAATCATGACTATGACATCCCCTTTCCAATTCATATTCTTTAGGTACGTTAGTTTGGTGTGTACCGACCGACTTCATCATGCATGACGTAAGTTACGGTTACGTTACGTAAAATGTAACGTCTGAAAGAATGGCATTCAAAATTCCACCAACTGTGACACTCTCTCGTAAAGGGAGTCTCTCCAATTCGTATTTGTGTTCTAGTTTTATTAGGTCTCTAAAAATCAGTTATAAATAAAAGCAGGAAGACTCCTTCTAAAGTACATGCGCTCCAGCAGTAGCGACCTCTCGCGGAGAACGGTGGAGTGTGGGGCTGTCCATATAGAAGCTTCTAAAAAATCGGCGATTTTCATGACCCAGTCACCCTCTTTAGTCACGCTTTTAACATGGAGGTAAATGGGAGCCTCCATACCCTCTCACCCTCCCCAATGAGAACGGTGGAGTGTGGGGCTGTCCATATAGAAGCTTCTAAAAAATCGGCGATTTTCATGACCCAGTCACCGTCTTTAGTCACGCTTTTAACATGGAGGTAAATGGGAGCCTCCATACCCTCTCACCCTCCCCAAAGAGAAGCTTCTATATGGACAGCCCCTGTGGTGTGACACAAAGTTTTAAATTTTACGCAAAAGGCATCATCGTGAATTTAAATCTATATACAGCTCGCGCATGTAAATAAAGATATGTAATGCATGCTTTAGAATCAAATGATGATGTCATTCGTATGTAATGTTGAATTTGAAAGAATGGCCATGTTTTTATTGAAATATTTATATTAGATGCACGATGCACTAATTGATAATTGACGTTTCAATTGATTGTAATACAATTGTATTTGTAATGGATACGGTTGGATTACGGTTATAGAAAAAAATACCGGATTCGCAAAACTTATAACTTAAATCATTAAATGTTTGAGACAAATTCATGGAATAATCAAAGATGACATTTCTCTCTCCCTCTCCAACATTTTGCGAACTACCATATCATGAACAATGACAATTTTGCTTGGCAAGTTAAATGCGTGGTTGCTGTAAACTTGGACTCTGCTTTTTGATAGTAATTCATATTCTTTTCTTTAGAGGGAAGAGCAGTCCTGCCTGATGAGATTTTCTTTTTAAATATTGTATTATATATGTAATTTTAAATATGTAATTGTGTATGTCTCCAGAAGAAAAGAAAAAATGCAAGCTTTTTCATTTTATATACTTACATACAATACATTTTACACTTTGTTTCTTACATAATTTCACAGATTTGTATTTGAATTTATTTACTCTAATTTTTTAAAAGCTTTACTCAATCATTTAAACAAACAAACAGGAATCAAGATCCATATTATTTTCATGTAAAATGTTTGTTGTATCCCGATAACTATAATCGCACGAAAGCATTCGGCTTCTCTTCATAATTGATGTAAATTGATAAATCAAACACGTGAATTACGTCCTCAGTAAAACAAAAGTATCTACATATAAATTGGGAAAACCGATGCCAGAGACCCGACCCGAAGGATAGCCGGCTTTATATAGATTGTTACAGAATGTTTATATGTATCACATTTATATTGTGTTAATCATAAAGTTTTAAACACACAACTTCGTTTCCACTCACAGCCTAATATTTGTTTTAAATCCCTACTACAATTCTGGATACAGCGAGTTTCTCGGATAAATGATATGGTTTGAATGCGGAACAGGTAAAATGATTAAGACGTCCAGACTACTACCATATTACAATTTTGCTCCGGGCGTACCGCTTCAAAGCTATTATTATTTCCCTGCATTTAAATTATGAATTGGTTATGAGAGAAAGCAAACATTGACAGCCGAGTTAGCATAACAAGTGGCTGATTAATGTACAAACTTGTTTTTATGCTGCTGTACTTTACACCTTTATAGGCGATTTCTGGTCCGTGAAATCATGCCATTTTTATTAATTGCCAAAACCTGGCCTGCCTTACGATTTTCCCTTTAAATTCCTCCAATTGAGGATACGTAGATTTACTCAAAATAGAATTGCAGACTTCATAAGGAAACGAACAGCGAAAATAATTTTCCCAACCTTGAAAAAGGCATAATAAATCATTTCACTATAGCTGAAGTTGTGCGGTTGACGTGTTATGCTCACTTATTAATTTTTATAAATCATGTTTAGTCTTTTAAATAGCAATAATCGGTTAGCAATTTTTTGTGGTTGGTTTGCAAATCATTAAACACGCGCGGATTACGCATTTTTTGCTAGTGAAGAGATCATATCTTTTTAGAAACTTGACGATAATTTTTATTTTTCACGAACCTTTTAACACAGACTCAACTGAGTAAATAGCACATCATCTTCCTCTTTGTTCGCTTTGCCCGTTAATACATTTGTCATTTGCAGAAAAGAGAAGTGTTCGTGCGCACAAAGGAATTGATGAATCTGTCGTGCATTTGTCCTAACCTAATCATAGTTTTGTGGTTTTGTTTTTACAAAATGGAGGAAGTTGTATTTAGTTACATCATTCAAGTGTTCTACGAAGTATGTAATAAGGAAGATTTACTTAGCTTTTTCATTCTCTGATAAACTGCAGCGGACCAGAGCCGCAAGGACTGTATTACTTTATCATGTCTTGAGAAAACGTTCATTAAAATATTTAATTGTGATTTTAACTTTCTCCTGCTACAAGTTTACAGATTGTATAACATTTCTCCGATTTATTTATTCAAAATGCCAACAACGTTTCGCACAGCAGCTTTGGTAATCCAAGCTCAGAACAGATTAAAAGGGAATCGTTTTGCAAATAAAGTTGAAGATCCACTCAATCCGTATTCGAATCATTCGGAATCCGAGTCGGAAGATGAAGAGACCAAAGAGTTGGCGAAACCAAGCGACACAGTTGGAGTGCCTGTAGTGATTGAAGAGGAGAAAAAGAAAAGGTCAAAACTTCGGAGATACCGTGGAATGCTGTTGGCTCTTCTCTCTAGTCTAATATTTTCCCTGACTGCTCTTCTCGTGAAAAAGCTGGAGGGATATCATCCAATTAGCATTGCACTGTGGAGATTCCAGGGAGCCTTGTTTCCAGCAATTCCAATCATCCTTCACACTCGTTACTTTAGCAGTGTTGGGGAAAAGGTTTTAGATCGAATTTGGCCCTGGAATAATTTAAAAAATGTCGGGATGCTCGGTCTCGTCTTGCTTCGAAGTATGCTATCTTGTAACTCTCTGCTATTGCATTTCTATTCATTGAAATACTTATCAATGGCTGATGCTCTTACAATTGCATCTTCAACGGTATGATCAGTACTGATGAATCTTTTTATTTTTCAAATTTAAATCTTGCCGTTGTTTTATGAAATGAGTGCCATTTGATTACTTTTCTCCTTACAGCCAATTTTTGTTGCCATTCTTGCGAAAATATTTCTAAAGGAAAAGTGTGGACTCATTACAATTATCGCTTCTCTTTTTACACTGATCGGTGTCGCTGCCATCACACGACCACCCCTGCTCACTGGTTCCAGTGGTTTCGATTCTCAGACCTTGGTAAGTAGAAACTAGAAATTCAATCAAGTGTGCCAAACGAAGTTAAACTTGTTAAGCCATTGAACCTTTAGTAGTTTTCAGTAACTATTCTCAACTTTTATACCAAAATTCGTTTAGAAACCTAACACACCATATAAAATCTTTAAAACTGGACGACGCGCATGAAAGCCCCATGATAATTTTTTCGCACTATTTATAAAAGCTCCATTTTCACGGTTGCGATACAATTTCTTCGGAGGTTAACATGTAGAAGGGACGACGGCTTTACTTTTTAAAAAGTACGTAATACTACCCCATGAATATTTCAGATCGGATCAGCCTTGGCATTGGGTTGCATGCTTCTCGCCTCAATCTCGTTCACGGTGCTGCGCTACATTAGGAAAGTCCATTATTCCATCACAACGCTTCTTTTTGGTCTTTGGGGTTCCCTTGAGAATATCATCCTTGCATTTGTCTTCCACGTTCTGAAGATCCCTTCGGGACTCAAAGAATGGCTTCTTATCGCAAGCCTTGCCTTCCTAACGTTTCTTGGACAATGTGCCATTATTCTGGCGATGAAAGCGGAACAAGCCGGCCCTGTGGCTTTGGTTCGGACTTGTGATGTAAGTCGTGAAACCACTGAACATGAATTGTTCATTTATTTTATTACTCTCTTTAAAAAACTAAATTTTGCTAGAAAGTTTGTATGTAAATTCTAGGTAATTTTTGCCTTCATGTGGCAAATCATCATTCTAAACTCGTTGCCAGATAAGATAAGGTAAGTTTAGTTATTAAGGAATTTGCATTTCTGCAATTCACGAACCAAAACATGTCTCGCGTAAATGGGGGTTTTATTCACATGCCGTTTTACCTTTTCCAGCATCATTGGAGCAGTGATCGTTGTGTTTGCTGTTGGAATATGCGGATTTCGAAAGTGGCTCAGAGGATTGCCCGTTGGCCATCCCACCAGAGCACGATTCAGATATTTGATGATGTAGATTCGCATAAACATAAATGTATTTTTTTGCGGGTTAAAAGTTTTCTTTTTCATTTTTAAATTACCATTTCAAATAAACTTGCTTACAGGAAACAAATATAAAACTAAACTTAATAGCACAAGTTTGTCCTGCATTTATTTCTTATTGGAAAAGAAATCATTAATATTATTGATTACGTACGAAAGATAATTGGAATCACTGCAGGATGTTTTGCGGAAGTATATCATGCAAAATTCCTTGGAGTCCTTTCATACCACGAATTTCCAACTTTTTACTCGCTACTAAACAAGCGTAGTTCACAGCCTTTTCAATTTCCAAGCCATTGTTTAGACAATGTACAATGACAGCATTGAATGTGTCACCAGCACCTTCGTGGAACAAAAAAATTCAATTTAACGTATTTCCAGTGAAACGGAAGTTTAAATTGTTTCATGATTCTCCAATACCTAAAGAGTCGACAATTTGATCTGGCACGTAAGCCAACTGCCTTTTGATAACGAGATTTTCCTGAGATGAATTTACCGTGCAATATGAAGCACCTTCATCGCCCCAAGGACAAACGACAACACTTCCTGGTAGCACTCTCTTTGCCATTTGTTGGGCTGCTTCGGCACTATTCTTAGCACCGAGAAACCTTGCGTAGTCTTTACCCACTATAACCACATCAGCGAGTGGGAGCATGACGTCAATGTTGTCCATGTTCAATTCAACCTTTCGCAACAGGTACATAAAAAAGGCAATAAAGTTAAAATTGAAACAAATATCTCTACACTCTCTTGTTCCACTGTTATTAGTTTACGTAGGCTTCGGTTTTCAAATAAAACTCAATAAAAGTTACAGTCTCAGAAAGACAACCTCCAAGCTAACAGGAAGAAAAGCTTTCCGGAAGTTGGGGCAATCTGAGGTATAATTTCTTTCATTCCGTTTGTCTTGATTGTATTTTCTAACGTGAGTCAACATGACCGGAAGCTCAATCGGATTTCTTCCCTTGTGGAAAAACAAACAAAAACAATAAAATTGAACTTCTTATACAGTGCCATCATCAATGCCACTTCTATGTTTTATTTACCTCAAAATGCACCCAGGAATAGTTATCCAAATCAAGCATTTCAAAATTTCTCAATGTTAACTCCGGAAGATTGCCTTTCGCATGCAGAATCGTTCTTGTTCCAGTATCTTGAGTACAGATGATAACTGTAACAGGACCCTTTCCGCAATTAACGATAGGACAGTGTTCGTAAATAATCCCTAAACTTTTCATGTCATCCTGTAAAAAACTGAACAAATGCTTGTGTCAATAGAAATCATATATATATATATATAGCTTGTACCAGTTCATTTAATTACATACTGTAACTGCTTATCGTTTGCCATTGTTCCTAAAAATTCAACTTCAGTACCCAAACAAGCCAAACCGGTAGCTGTAAGAAATAAATTCATCATCGTCAAAGAGTAAATATTTTATTTTTTCCAATTTTGTTTTGTATTTTATTTAGCAGTATAATTGACTATGCCTAGCCTCACCTGTATTTGCTGCGTTTCCTCCTCTCTCCCAAGATTGTTCAGCGTCTCTGCATAATAATCAATCATAATTTATAACTACCTAATTAACTACTTCTAATCATAAGTATCACAAATCACAACTGGACTTTGTATTTTATCAATTGAATATGCTTGTATAATTTAGTGTACTAGACCTGTATTTGTGTTAATTGTTTACCTATTATCAGAATCTTCGACCGGAAACTTTGATGTAAAATACACCAAATCTACACATGCCATTCCGACGGAGCACACACGTTTCTTCATGATTTTATTTTAAAGTACGACAAAAATCTTTTGACAATTACAAATTACTAATTTTGTTGATTTTAGAAAATTCTTAAATGTGCTCTCTTTCAAGATGATTTTCAACCAATATATTTAGTACCTCAAATGGCAGGCTTATTCTAAAACAAATTCAATTTAAATATTGTCTATCTAAAACTCATTACGACAGATTTAAAATGCCTCCAGCTAATTGAGTCCAGATAGAGTAATTTTACGTAAAAACTGGAAGTCACCAGAGTTAGTAGTTCTGGCTGGATAAACCTTTGTAATAGAAATGTACACATACATAAACTCATAAACCAAAGTTTGTTTCTATTTTCTTATTTATTTTCTGACATCTCGGCTTCTCAGATGTCAGAGCAAAAGCCATTGCTGAAAGTGTGAATTGTATTTTCTGAAGCCAATTTCAGTCAATCATCACAGCTGAAGCACAGAAGATATGAGGTTTCAAGAAGAGTTTTAAAAACTTCCACCGTAACCTTTGACCTGTAAAATCTACAAATAAAAAGCGACAATTGAGCAGTATTACTGTATCATATTATGCATCTCATGATGATTAAACGTTCTTGAATTGACATCTTTCTTTTGCGACATATGTACGTCTACATGAATTAAAAGGAAAACCTTGAAATGACATTACTCGTAATCATTATTCTGATTAGATTTCTTTTCAATTCCAGTTTCTATTATGTAATAGTAATGGTCCATAATTTATGAATCCCAGCCATTCACAATAATTACTACGCTATCATTACTACATAGTACATACGTACATATAAAAACTAGGTTTATGCAATGCAAAACAATCTCTTGGAGTTTTCGGTGTTTGGTTGTAAAGTAAATATATGATAAAAAGGACCAAGCAGAGCATCGATAAAAGCAGCATTAAGTAATAAAACGAATAAACACATTAAATAATCAATTCTACCCGAAGCATTTAGGCAATAAAAATCATTTCCCATCATAAAATGTACTGGAATTTAAGCTATTTTAGAAGCCATAAACGTTTAAATATTTATACATATATATCTTAACCTTCATATTTACAGGAACCTGGTATTTTTCTTGGTCATTGGAAATATGTAGGATATGGTATACTAATGTAAAATTCAGTAATTCACTTAAAGTACCGGACAGTCGCCAACTTAAACAATAAATAAATTACTTTTTTCCAAGGCTGTAGCTGTATACAAGTTGTAGCTTAGTATATTTAATATTTATGTACATTATTTTGATGATTGAAAATTTTATTATTATTGGGTATGTATTTTATATAAGCACTGCTTTCCACTTGTTAGTGCATAGACATAGACATTGGTTTGGCAAAATAGTTGAATTGTATGATATTGTGGCTTTCCCAAATACACAGATAAACCCATTCGGGACTCAGTTGCATATTTTCACTGTTGCAAACAATTTTCCTTATTTTGTTTGATTTATACATAATTTTCAATATTTCTCGATCCCTTCCAATAATAAATACCGTACCTCAGGGACGCGCCCGTTATTTCATCGACTTCCTTTATCATGTTTACCCAATTAGAGGATAAAAGCAAGCTAAGCTAACTATAGCCGGAATTGTTGTTATCAACAAGACATTTTGCTCAAACTCAACATTTGCTTTTACAAAACAAACTCAAAGGAAAAGTCATGCTTGCCATTAAATTCCATGTAGACAAGGCTTTAAACCGTAATAACTGGGCAAGGGAAAAATCGAAGAAGAGGAAAAGCAGAACTTGAGAAAATATACGCGAAGAATCTTTTATTTATCAATTTTATGGTAGCGGCTTCATCTCTTGTCTGGAATTTGATACGCGGTTTGGCAATAAAAACACTTGTCTTCCACTTCGCTAATATTATTGTCATTATTATTCAGTCTTTTATTGCTTACTACGTTTTCAGTACTGCTTCCAAAATACCCTCGTGGTTTTATGTATCAAGAACTTCTGTTATACACTGCAGTATCCTAAATGTTATGCCACTTCAATTTCACGGTTTATGTGCTTTTTCTACCTTTGAAATAAATAGAATTTTAGAACTAGTTGTTACTGCATGTTTAGGTAGTTTCGGATTCATGCGTCAGCCAATCTCATTTTCAACGTGCCACGTGCTCCAACGCATTTTTAGAGGCTATTATTTAAAAGCCCGCTAATCTAAGATTCCCAAAGTTTGCACTCCATCTTTCAAAACAAGATTAAGTTTAAAAGTTTCATTGTGGGCTAGGTAGAAGAATTAAGCCTTTAGGCTTGAATCGACATATAGCCTCTAGTCCCCAAAAGGACAAAGGTACTTCCACGATATTAGTTTCCACTTTGCACACACATTATTTTATTTGTTGGATAGTTGAAAATAGTTGGATTGAGCAAGAAACTACATAAACACATTTTGCAATATTGTAATTTGCAACGTGGACACTTTGGGGAAAATACAACAACGTGAATGAAGCATTCCGTCAGTTGGGCTCTTGCTCTTATCCAAAGTAAAAAATTCTATGAGTAATGAATTGAAAGTGAGGTCGACGTCATCATCATATTCAGTAGGAAAAGCTGAAATGACAGGGCAATGGAAGTTTTTTGTGTAGATTTTTATTGTACACATTATTCCAGCTTGAGAAAGTTTGAGTTGAGTGCTCTCTAAATATGTACACAAGAATGCAATATACGGACTGATGGGACCAACTCTAATGCATGAACTTAGGTATTATGTGCATCCATTTACTAGACAAGTTGCCATAAAGCAATTTTCTCGCATGCACTGGCAATTTTTTGCCTGAATCTACGAATCATTCATAATAAATGTATTATATACATACTAACACAAATATACATATTTTTCTTAACACATTAGGTTAACTCACACAACATCAAATTACCTAACACTACTTTTTTCACCAAATATTGTTGATAGAATGGCCAAGGTTTACTAACGTTTCTTCTAATGGGAATGGATCAGCTCTAATTTCAGTTTGCCGTTTCGCTTCTCATATTATTGCAATCATGTCTCAACGGAAGCCTGATCCGATCCCCATCAGGAAAAAGAGAAAAGCAAACTGAAAATGAACAGGAAATAAGGCAATGGATGTTAAACAATACGACCATGTAGAAAGCCGGGAACTCGCTCGCTGCTGCATTCTATTTTAAGATAAAGCCGAACAGGTTGTTTTTATATTCTAGAGCGTCGTTTTTCCGCATTGTTGTTATAAGCGAAAATCGTATTCCCATTGTGTGATTGACTCACTGAGAGAAGAAGATGGAATTGTAGAAAGCAGAAACCTGTTTTTTGTTTACTTATACGGATATACAATTTTGCTTTCCACTTTCGCCTTTCTCCATCAGCATCAGCGAAAAGCAAGCTGACAAACTTAGAATTTATTATGAACTCATATAAGACCCCAAGACACGATGGTGAGGTTAAGTTGACCCAAGTGAAAGCTCGTTGGGTAAATGTGGGTATATAAAATTTGTCTACATCGTTAGCGACGTTTCGTGTTCAAATATTGCGTCCCTGGAAGTTGGATCCCCATTTTACCCTTTTTCCTATCTCCTGGACGTGAACCTGTGAAGAAGTGTAATGTATTTGTTGTACTGCATTTCACGTTTTACCCGCTTGCAAGTAATGCACACGTCGCTTTCCAATACATCTCTTTCCTTTATCCTGTCGTGCTATTATTAAAATGCTTGCCAGCTCCGAACAACTGTCTTAGTCCTTTCTGAGACTTTGTCAGGAAGACACAGAAAAATCATTCGCGGAACGTAGTACAACACAAGCAGACAGCCACCAATTTGCTAGCTCGTTGTGAGCTCACTCGGGCATAGCTGGATTGAATTCGTATTTAGGTAATAATTTTGAAAGTGACTTTCTCTTTTTCTCTTCGCTCTTTTGTTTATTTAACCAAGCTTGTGAAGTGAGTGTGTCTATAAATAATATTTTTAAAGTTTCAGATAAAGAGAAAGCAAACGGGAAAAACAGAAAGGAGAAGCAACAACTCGAGAGAAGTACCGGACCGTAAGAAACGATTGAGCCTGCTGCCGTTGTTGTGAACGAAAGCTGTCACATATCAAAACTCGTAAGTTTCTGAGACGTTAGACGTAGCATTATTTTTAGATCTAGAATAAGGGGAGTCCCAAAAGCAGGCGCTTAAAATAGAAAAGCTTCAGTTAGTGCAGCTAGCTGAGAGAAAGCGTATTGGACGAAAATTGTGACTGAAAAACTATTCTAGTTTATTTAAGAATGATTCTTCAGATTCCTTCCTTAGTTTGGTTGGACAAAATAAAACAGTGGAAATGAAATGAACTTTTGTTTCCCCTTGTTTAGAATGAAAAAAGTTCTTTATGTAATTAACTTTCTCTTGCTTTCCCTTTTCACTAAAGGAAAAGTTTTTCATTTTTGCCAACGGAAAAAATACCACTTATTTTTCTTCGGAAGAGCTGTCGCCAAAACGCTGCAACTGCTCCAGAATCTTCTCTTCACAACTTTCATAGTCAAATTATAAGTTCATAAATTAATTCTTGTAAGCTCTGCGCTGCTGCTTAACAGTGCAACGTCCCAAAAGTTTGACAACAACGGATTATTATTCTCCTTTTCTTGTATTGCTATTGCTGATCACAGATATTTTAAACATGAAATATTGAAGCCTGATGCGAAAATTATTTATCACTATCAGCCTGGCCTTGTTGGATAAGACCTTGGAATTGGGAAACATTTTATTCCATATTCCATGTCATGTTATAAAAATTCAGTTCGGTTCAGATCGCAATCAACGGAAAAATTTCTAACATCATATTCATATCACGGAGGATGGAAAAGGATTTTTGATTTCATCAAATGCAACCACGACGCTGCATCAATCAATTTATATGTTATCCTCAAACGTCGTTCAAAACTCAGTTAATCATATTCATATTTTTATGCGATAATTTCATTTTCTCCTTAATTAGATTTATGTAGTCGTAGGTATATGCATAACACAATCGAGTGCCTACGTTATCGTTATAAAGAATATGTACATATGTATCTGCAAATGTTGCAGAGAGGATTTTAAAATACAAAGATCACATTGTGAATGCTATTCCAATCAGACAAAAATCTACACGGTTTTTCATGCTGTATTCTCAACATCTCGAGTCTTGATGAATTTGAAAAAAGTTTTTTACAAAAAGCAGAAAGCAAACAAAAACGCTTTTTCTGCTGCTGCTTTCACTTTAATACAAAATGGAGAGAAATGACTTTCTCTTATAACAGAATTGCACTGCACGCGAATCAATTTGGCTCAGATATGGTTTTGGAGTTTTTGGACTAGGCTTGAAAGGCTTCAATGCTATGTGAGCTAGGAGAAAGAGCTTAACATGAAGACCATCAAAAGCATCTGAGCAGCGGTAAGCAGATTTCAGACATGCAGCCCGCACATGAAGAATGAAAACATTGCTTGATTCACTTTTGACTTCGGTGGGTATTGATATAAATGAAGAATGATGTTCTGAAGACAGGTTGCTTTTAGATTTAGATTGTAGAGAGAAAGGAAAGGAAGAAAGTTGAAATCTCACTCAATTAGTCAGTGATTAGCTAATTTTATTAGGGAGGTCGAGGTCAACACCAACTTGACAATGTGAAGGGGAGGTGTTTTTTCCTAGTTGGTGGAATTAGTTAATTAGTGTGGTTGTGACGTAACAAGTGGTGCCAATCTATTGGCCTAATCTGCCGAAAACAGGTAAGGTTTTTGAATTTGAATTGATTAGTTAAATGAACGGTTTTTAGAGAAATTTGCAATTTGTAGTTTGTAACTTGGATTTTAATTCTAATTCAGAATATTGTGTGGTATACCAATTATATACATTTACATTTCATGCATAATTTAGGTAATAATTAAGCTGCAAAGAATGTGATGAAATATAGAGATGGAGATGGACAACATTAGCAGACGTTTACTAACAGTGTAGATTATTGGCTGTATTTGAGGGCAATATCTTTAATTCCCTTGAAGCCTTTCATTTGAAGTTTCTCACTGGCAATTTTGCATCCAAGATCCACGCTTGTTCCAATATCAGTTCCTTTATGAAGAAAGTGTACAACTGTGGCGTTAAATGTATCTCCTGCACCTGTATGACAAAGACAATAGGCAGTTAAGTAACTTAACTTAAGTTACACACGTTACACTGTTAGTCTTAAATTAAATATTATTATTGATGTACAATGGCAAATAATCAAATTACATTGTGTTGGTACATTTACTATGCACTTTTAATTTAATTTATTTGTTTAGTTTTATCCGAAAGGGAACTGTGTACGTGGCATTTGGCATTTTGGAATGAAGATTATTGTTTAGTTTAGTTTCAAAGTACAGTACGTGTGTCATAATTAGATATAAAATAGTTAAGATATCTCTCTGCTCTCTCTACTTTTTATTTCGTGGAAGATGAGATGACTGATGACTGTTTTATAGAAAGTTTGCTTAATACCAGAGGGGACTCGTCAATTCTTCACTTTAATTAACAGTTAATATGATTTGTTTGATTCTAATAGGTATCCAAATTAAATTGATAACTCTGAATATAATCTAAGAAGCTAATCGTATATCGTATTACAGTTTGGAATAATCAAAATCAAGTAACATTGACGTACCCAAAGAATCGATAATTTTATCAGGCACGTAGGCGTCTTGCTTCGTAATATCTAATTCGTCAGGATTAGATCTTGCAACGCAGAAAGCTGCCCCTTGGTCGCCCCAAGGGCAAATAACAACGGTTCCGGGTAGAACCTTAGCCGACATTATTTTCGCAGCTTCCAAACAATCCTTTGCACCCTGAAGCATTGCGAAATCCTTCCCAGCAAATAGAACATCAGCGTATGGAAGCATGCATTCCAGTTGAGCTCTTTGTTTCTCAATCTTAAATAAAAATAAAATAATTGCATTGCATAATTATAATTATTCACAGGTGACTGAAAAATAGATACGGTTCGTGAGAGCTATATTTATTCTTCATTACTTCGATGCTAATTGGAATAGCAACTTTCTTATAATTCGGGGTTTTTGGGTCTTCATTTGATCTCCCCTGTGGAATATTCTTGGCGTTGTACTCTTTGATATATTGAAGAACGGTGGGAAGTGCCGCCTCATTGCGTCCCTGTTTTTCATATTTAGGAACATTTTACAGTTTAGCCAAGATTTTTAAACTGAACGAAAAAATACAAAGCAGTAATTATAAAAACCTCGAAATGAATCCACGAGTATTTACTAATATCCAGCCTGGTTCTAAAATGTTCCAAAGACAACTCTGGAAGGTTCCCTTTCGCATGAATAATTGTCCTTGAGCCCGTTTCCTCCGAACAGACAACTACGGAAATGGGTCCATTTCCCCCACAATCAATCACAGGACAATTATCGTGCTTTATTCCAAGGCTTGTCATATCATCTTGCAAAAATCTACGAAGTTTCAAGAGTCAAGAGTGAATGTGAAAATAACAAAATTATCTGAATCTCAAAATATCCAACTAATATCTTATCGTTACGAATACAAACTTATTACTTCAGGAGATTATCGTTTGCGAGCGTTCCGAAATATTCCACTGGAGACCCCAGACACGCCAAAACAGTTGCCTAACATGTTCAATTTGTATTTTCGTATGACATGAAGACAATTCAGGAATGGCTATTAACAAACTAACCAAGAATTCAGACTTCACATAATATACGAGTACGAATGAGTAAAATGACAGTAATTAGTTGACCCTTGACATTTGGCTAGTGGATTGTTGCAGCCATTTCCTGAATTGTCTCCAAGAAAATATTTATTGTACAAACATTATTTGATGCATTTCCGCCTCTTTCCCAGGATTGCTTGGTGCACCTGTACAAACAAGAGAAAAGTTTACTGTAAGGAACTGACAGTGAAGGTGAAGTGTAATTAGGACAATATCAAATTAACCTTTGGTCGGAATCTTCCAAAGGGTATTTTGGTAAGAAACTCACTATATCGACACAACTCAGTCCCACCGAGCAAATCATTGTTTTACACGAGTCGTTATAAAAAATTAACGATCTATTCACCTGTTGTTATCTGTTCTGCTTCCCACGGTTGAATCCTCCGTAGGGTATTTGAGTACAAAGTAGACATCATCTGGACAACAGTGTCCAGCTACCAGAATCATGCTTATTATAATAACACAGTTTACTTAATTTGTTTATTACAGAGAGCTGTTAGGCGTAGCCGAAACTAAAGTGAAATCATCAGCAACGTATCATTACTATTTTACATTCTTCTTTGCTGACTCTAATTTGACTTTGACAAGTGCAGCCTGTGGCAGCTCCTGCTCCTATTTACTCAAAGTCTGCTTCAGAGAGACCAAGTGGAAATCACGAGACCGCAACGTGTGTCGCAGGAAAGATTTTGAAACGAGGCTTTGTGGATTTGTGTCTTTGCGTTTGTGACAAATCAGATCATGATGAACGGAATCAATGCAACAGCAACACCTTCACCTTCCTGCTCTTCGAGCAAGGTTAATGAGCGTGATAATGTGGGGACGACTTCTGAAGCGGATGTGGTGCTAAGGCTGAATTCGACCGAGATGGCGGCGTTTCTTAACGATGGATTCGAAATACGATATATGGATGAAAAAATTGTAAGTGCATCTTGCTAGTAAAACCCTTAATTCATGAATGTTCATGCAGATTTTATGTAATATCTATAAAAATATAACCTTGATTTGACATGCAAAAATGATGGTTTCTCGTTTATACAGGGACGCGGTGTTTTTGCAACAAAGAGGTTCTCAAAGGGAGATTTGGTTCTTGTTGATTTCCCTATTGTGACCAGCCAGTTTGCTTGGAACAGGTTGTACAAATATCGAGCATGTGAATACTGTTTGCGGTATGTGAAACATTATTTTATATTTTACGGAAAATTTTATAAATTGAATTTCAGATGTCATACATAATTTAATTTTGCTTTTATAACAGGGCTTTAGAGACAGCACAGGAAAACGTTCGTCGTTTAGCACAGAACCAAACATTAGAGCTTCCTCATCCCGACTGCTGCGAAACTAAGCCTGAACTTCATGTGAAATGTGAAAAATGTTCTGTAAGTAAGAACTTTGCAAAACAGCAAACCAAACTAATTGTAATTCAATGATACACGGACGGACCTTTAACAATTTATTTTATTTCCCAAGACCGAGTACTGTTCGGAAGAATGCAAGAGCAGAGCTTTCGAAGAGTACCATAAAGTATTGTGCTTTGGTGGAGAGGAAGCGCCGGAACCTGTTAAAGTACTTGATGAATACTGGAGGTGAGATTTTAATTGTACTTTATCTTTAAGAATCTGATTTATCATATTATTATGTATGTATTTGACATGAAAACTCATTAATTTAAATTTTGTTTAGAAACATTCACTATCCTCCAGAAACTGGGAGCGTATGGCTGCTGGTAAAACTTCTGGCGAGATTGCACCTGGATTCTGAAAACATCATCGCGAAGAGATTATTGGAATTTTGCCATTCCACCAAAAGTGATGATGAAGAACTTGCACATAAATCTCTCGGAGAAGAGTTTTCCGTGCACATACACAACCTTCGCGAACTTGTTGCCAATGTTGTGAATTATTCAAACGTGCAACAGGTAGGTACATATTCTACGCACAACTTGAACTTTCCTTTGTTCGTTACCAATTAAAAGTTTCTTGACTGTAATTATAATAAACCGTTTTCGCAGTGGTTGACTCCAGAGGGATTTTTAAAATTGTTCGTACTAATTGGCCGTAATGCACAAGGAGTTGGATCATCCGCATTTGCAACGTATGTGGAGAGACTGGAAGCATTAGAGTTGGAGGTTGATGAAAGGAAAACGTTGATGGACCACATTGATCATATTTACGACCTGACACACACAGTGGTTGGTCACTTTCTGGACAATGAGGGTGTTGCACTTTATCCCATCCAGAGTTGGGTTAACCATTCCTGTGTTCCAAATTGCGAGGTGAAATTTCCAACTAAAACACACGTTCTTGGCTTGGTGGCTACGCGGGACATTGAAGTGGGCGATGAGATTGAAATTAGTTACTTAGACCTAGCTGACATGGAGCGTTCGCGGTATTCCAGAAACAAGTATTTAAAGTAAGTTATCATTTTCTAGATTCGTAAAATACGGCAAGATGCAACATTTTATTAATGACCTCTAATTTTTTTTATCAGAGAACATTACCTGTTTGAATGCAAATGTCCTAAGTGCATGGAGCAAATTAATGACGAAGAAGTTACAACTGACGAGGAGGATGATGAAGAAATGAGCGGTGAGGAAGAGGAATGTGATGATGATGAGATGAATGGATAAATTATTCAAAATGATCTGCTTAATAATGACCAAATGAAAATCTAACGAATTCTTTATTCCATCTCTCTTATTAAAGTAAGTATAATTAACAACAAATAATGTATCATTTACATACTTGTATGAAGTTCAATAAAAAAAATAAGTCCGCTGGACTTTACAGTGTAAAGTTTACACAAAGCTGTGAAACCGTAAAAATGCTGGGGAATGCTGAATAAAAGAACGAATGTTCCCTATGGTCCAAATCACATAGTAATTTTAAAGAAATGCAACTTTATTTCGATTCTGCTCGGAATATTTAGTTATTAATATTGCGTATTATTAAAATGTTTTTTAACGTACAATTAAGGATTGAAAAAGGTTTACATGCTCAATGTTTCGACTAAATCTGATAACGCAGAGGCATGTTTGGCAGACTTTTTCTTTGATTTCCTTAACTTTTTCATAATAGTCTTCTTTGACGCCACCAGTCCCAATTTCTTTTGTCCCTCGGGAGAAATTGCTTCTTCCCGTTTCATTTGACGCTTTGACGCCCTCTTGTTGAGCATGGAATTCGTAGTATCCGCATCAACTGCAAAGGATACAGACTTTTTCGCCGCACTTCGAGTTACACGTCTTGAAACTTCCTGATCCGTTTCCATTGTTTGTCCTTCCGTTTCTTTCTCTGGCATTTCCGTGGGAGTTGATCCGTCATTATCTTCATCTTCATCCATTTGTACGTCACTGTTGGGTACAAAATCGCCAAGGGAAAACGGCTTTGATAAGGATGTAACGAGACTGGCAGCTTCTGCAGAGGGAGTTTCTTCTGAAGGAGGTTCCGTGAAAAAGCGGATAGTTCCCCTAATGACAAATCAGAAGATAATCAGTAATTTTAAAAATCAAGTTTTCTCTCACCGCTCAATATTTGAAAGGTCGGAAAAGAAAATTTCTGTCTTACGTATGCCAATCATGAATAAGCTTCTGCTCAGCCGCAGCTGTATTTGGGATGCCTCCTTTTTTCAACTGTCCATATTTTGAAGCAATATGTACTAAAAATTCCTCACTATCGTCAAAGGTGGGAATTCCATATTGAAGCATTAGCGTGGTCTTTGGCACCCGATTTAATATTTTTTCCACTGTCATGGACTCATTTCCTGTTTCCTTTGAAAAACATATTCCAGGAGAATCAATCAAGCGGAGTTTTGAATTCAGATGGATAACTTGAAGATTTCTATAAAAATATTAAAATTTGAGTTTTTAATTCAATCTTGCATTGTAAACAGCTAAATTGACTGTTATAGCACAAAATACCTTGTAACTCCTGGCTTAGCTCCAACATTACAAGCGGCACATCTTTTGAGGGAATTTATCAGTGAACTCTTTCCTACATTTGGCATTCCAACAACACCAACAGTTATTCCACCAGCTTCTCCTCTACCCCAATTTCCTAAAATTCCCATTAAATCTGAAACTCCAACAGCCTTCTTTATGTCTGTCAGTTTCATAGAATCATTAATGGTTCCAACTGCTCCGAGATGGTCCTTCTGCTTTTGCGTGTTTGCTTTGAACGGTATAACTGACGTGCTTTCTCTGTTAAAATAAAAGAGATTCAATAACTTGTAAATTATTTTTTGGACCATAGGATTTTTTTTGCATTTCTACGGATTTTTTTGAGATTTATAAGATAACTTACGTTTGTTTGAAATATGTAATCCACTTCTGAAGATTTTCTGGAGGAACTAAGTCACATTTGTTGAGTATCATCAGTAATTTCTTATCACTTTTGGAACGAACAGCTTCTTCTGCTTCTTGACTTCTAGTTCCTAGAGGATCTCTTGCGTCCAAAACTTCAATCACTACGTCGGAATCATTAATTACCTTCAAGAAAAAAAAATGTATTCACTTAATATAGTGCATGTATAAAATTTGAAACTTGTTTAAATTACTTATTGTCTTACCTGTTGAAACTGTCTATAAAATGCTTTCAAACTTGCATCACCCTGACTTTTTGCTTGTTCGACCTTTTCAAACTGGTAGCCTCGTTCCTGAGCTTTCTTCATTAAATCTTCGAAGGAGAATGACGGTTTTGATTTCTTGACCTCTTCCGGCATGTCCCCTGCACCTGACAACTTTTGTCCCTCAGCAGCAGCTCCCAGCTTTAATAATTTCTTTTTCTCCTTGCGCTTCGCTTTGATTTCCTCGCGTTTCACCAACTTATCTTTACTAATATTTTCTTTAATTGTGGCCACTTCTGCTAGAATCTTATCTTTAAAAGGACATTCCCCAGGCACAATTATGAGCCGCTTCGAACTGCCACCCTTCTTCTTCGTCTTTTCTATTTTTGAAAGTTTCCTCAGTTTTCGATTGTGTTCACGGACCTTTCTCTCAATCTTCACCCTCTTTCTCGTCCCCATCCGTTTGGACTTTTTCTCTACAGGTACAGAAAATAACACATTATCCTGCATTAGAGACTTTTAATGAATTCATGATATCTTTGAAAATGACAATTAAAGTTAACATTGGTACATCATATTACTATTTCAAAATAATTTCAATTTGACTTACTCAACATTTGCTTCACCATTTTGCTGTCTTAATTGGGTAACAGAGATTAACCAACAAAATACAGATGTCGAAAATATCTGAATTTAATTAAATTATATTTAACAATAAACAAATCCAAACATTCAACAATCCACTTTGCAATTGATGCAAAGACCAAACGCAGACTGCAGTCTGCAGACAAGACCGAAAGCATGCAATGCAATGTGGTGAGCGATTCCATTTAAAATACCATTTTCCTTCTTGTTGCACTTCGCCCCAAAGTTGATTAGCAATAGCATATAAAAATGAGAGACCGAGAAATCTGACAGAATGGGGCAACTTTAGAACTTTATTGACATTTTAAAAACATAATTGAAGAGAATTTTTGCATAAAAATAAAAATTAGCAATTAAAATTTATGTTTCTTTAATCAACACCCTCAAACCTAGGTGGCAGCGTAGTCGGTAAATAGTCCGACGCGTGAGCGACAACTAGAGCCTGGAACAAACAAAAACTTTATTAAATACAAAATAAAATATGAGCAATGATTTTAATTTTAATGACGAATTGATAGCACTCAATGAATTAAATGTATAACCTGAAGAATCCGTGATTGGTTGATGATTGTATCACTAATTAGATTGTGACCTTTTGCCCGCAGGAAATCTTTGGAAGCAGCTAATCCTTTAAAAGAATCGTACTGGATGTACGACCATTCTAAATCCATTTCTTTTACATCCTATAAAAAGCAGAATTATTAAGGTTAAAATTTAAGAGATTATCATTTAAATTCATTACATCAGTACCTTTAAAGTTATCTGTTGACACAAATCATGATCGCATGTGGATATGATATGTGCGCGATATAGCAGGTCGTCCATACATTCTAATTGTTTAGTTTCTGTGTTATTTCGAGATGCAAGTTGAAAACCTTGCTCCCAAGAATAATTGTCTTCCACCAACTACAATAATTGAAAAATAATTAATTTATTCCTTTTTTTAAACTCCACTATCCACTGGAGTTAAAAAATCCATGTTTTCTTATTCATTTTACCCCAGTGACCCAGAATCGCAGGTTAGCTCCTATTGTTGGCAGGAGTAGAAAATAGGTGTTAAGAATTGGAGAACTTCCAGGACCTATGTAAGAGAAAATTAATCGTCGTAGGAAGCCATACTTTTCGAAAAGAGTAATAAGCTCCGTATAGGCCATGGCCGGGGAAAACTGTTGTGAGTTTATCGTTACAACTGGACAGTGACACCCAGCAGCAAACTCTTCCACTGCAGTCTGGTTCCATGAAGGAACATCTAGCAGCACGATGTCCGTGGCCGATGCAAAGGACCTGAAATCATAAAGGTCGTGTTGGAAGTCGAAGCAATAATAAAATGAAATTCATTCGATTTTTGCATTTGTGCACGTTGTTCACTATTTCTATTCTATTTTCACCTGTACATTCTCACCTCCCAAGCATCTCGTAATCGTTAGTTGTTGTTAACAATTGATTTTCATGTATGCAACAAAGGGACGCATTAAGTTTAAGGCTGGCTTCTGATGCTGACGCTTTTATAATTGGACTACTCCAAACTAGTACAATTCTCTTGTTCGTACATAAAGACACTGCTTGGTCCTGTGTACAATTTAAGTTAAAAAGTTAAATGAGGATTTGTGTCAGATAAATAAAGACAAAGCAAGCATTATTTTAATTGTCTGTTTAATAAACCTGTGTGGATTTTATTTCGGATGCGACCCAGAGAAGACTGAATATATCATTTCTACTGTAACCTTCGAATGAAAGCAAATCGCGGCCCCTGAGGCTGTAAAATTAAAAATTAATTCACATATAAATAATAATAATGAAAACTTTGGCTTTTTGCAACATTTCTTTACTATCGTAGGCTTACAAATTAAACCCACCTTTGATAAACCGTTCTCCCAATTTCACATTTTGCTGGTTTGGTGACCTTACCAGAAGGCCGTAGTAGGGTGGGTAGATAAGAATAAAATCGATTTCCGCTAGATCGACAACAAACATTTATGACTTCATTGAGGAATTTTAAGGGCATCATCATCAAAAAGGTGTTCTATAGATACAAAAGGAAAATATTCATACGCTGTAATTTCAAAAGCATTTATTCATGTTCAGGAAGATTTATGAGTTATGACTTCGACAGCCAGTACAAAATCCTGAATGATACCTTTTAAATGCTAATGCTAAAGATATTTAAATATTTAATGTCACAACGCAACGCAATGGGTACTGGTCCAAAGGGTTAGCAAAAAAATGCAGGTGTCATTTGGATACCCACTTGATAATTAAACTTTTAAGTTTAAATTACGTAAATTGCCACGCGCATATCAAAGTACATTTAAAGGAGAAGCATAACATGGTGACACCTGTGAATGTCTGATACATGACAAGTATCGTAGAAGATAATTTACCAATCCCTACCAAAACCCATCTACAACAATCTGAAGTAACAGTAATCGTGGATAAGCCTGAAAGCCCAGTCGATTAAATGATATCTCACCTTCAGCCCAAAAAACTAACCGTTACTCTTCGCCCTCATGCCATACATTCTACTGACATGAGTTATTTTTGTAGCGTAAATGACTTCGTCATGGGTCTAAGGAGAATAGGAGAAATTATCTCCGTGTAATTTGCCTTCGGACTCGAACCCCGATTAAACAGGACAAACATAAAGCGTTCACGGTCATAGATGTCAAAAATTGATATGATAATGATAAGCACTTTTCCACATTACCCATCAATCACGACAGGGTTTCGCAATCACATTTTCACTTTCCCACAACTGTTCCAACATTTCTCCTTTTGCTAAGCTTAAAATAACGAATTGGTTCTGTTTGCGATTTACATTATAAGTTTGCACATTGTTGGAGAAAATCAACTGCTTCAATCACCGCTTCAGCAATCATGAAGAAAATTTGTGTTTTTATCACGCTAGTTGGACTAGCGTCTTGTGTGTTCGAGTTGAAACTAAATCCATCAATAGAAAGAATCCAAGCCCAAATCCAGGATACAAAAGATAATCCACCAAACTGGTCGGTAATTCCAGCAATTATTGGAGATGCGCTGCAATGTCTCGGGACTTTACCCCCAATGGTGCAACGAGACCCTCGGCTACCTGAAGCTGTGAACAAATACTTTGAGAGCAAGTCGCCAAAAGCCATCGCAGAAGACCTGCTAAAAGTAAATTGGGAAGGGTTGTCCTCCAAGAGGTCAAAGAGAGCAGCAGATGATGCCTGGGCAGGTTGGAAGGAATTCATGAAAACGCAGAAGTTTGAAAAGATTCATGCCCACATTTGGACAAGCGTGAATAGCGGTGCATTAAAAAACGTGAGTTTATGACATCCAATAATTCAAGTATTACAATTAATGTGATTTAAACATGTTAAAGTACTGGCATTTAAAAAAATCTTGCAGATTCTTAACTACATTGAATCAGCAGGATACCCGGATATCTATGAAAACATTAAGCAGTTTTATACTGACATGGAAAGACCTGACCTCGTTAAAGATATAACTCCAACAGTAACCTCAGTTCCCCAAGTGAAGCAACAAAGAAGCGCCCCCATGTCCACCACGCTTAATGATTTTCCATTCGTCAAACTAAATACCAAGGCTATTTTTGCTGCAGACTGCTCCGATCTGACTAAGATGATGGAAGTGATCCAAAAACTTGTGACAGATCTTAACGATTCAAATATCCCAAAGGTGTTTAAGGTTTTCATGTATACCTTCCAAGAGGTGCTTGGAAGTCCGGCCATGCATGTTTTAATGATTAAAATCGGAGAGCCTGCCACAGGAGCTTTGGTCAATGGACTTTTTGTCATGCCAGAAATGGACGAGTTCGTGCCGCTTTTACAAACACTCATACTTTCAGATTCGGGTGTAGAGCAGATCAACAATATCATCAAAGGAGCTGTTGGACTTACACTTGAGAATACAACTTTATTCACGTACATCATTAACATTGTTCAATATTTGGTTTGGGGATATCCCTTCCCATAAAATGTTAAAAAGACAATCGAAATCGAAAATAAAAAGCGCTATATTTTAACATGTCTTAATCATACAAACTGAAGCTTGAAGTTTTATTTATAAGTCATAGGTTTTTAGTCCTTCAATTCCATTTTAGACCGCATTAAATATTTTCATATTACATTTAAAAATTCAATTGCTGAACAGGTCTCAAAACATTCCTCTATGACTTTCTCCTCTGACTGGCATTTTTCTGCTATCAATGTTTGACGTTAAAATTAATACGCACATGGATATACTTAAACAAACATGTCAATCTAGAAACCTTCAACTTTAAGTCACTCGATAAATATGTTCAAAAATCAAAAGTGCTTGGAATTTGGAATAAAGAATGTCATCCTTGTAAAGATAATTGGCATCATTATCTTGTTGGCCCGAGATAAGATCGAAATTGCGATTTTGTGACAATCACGCCTTCATTCGTATTGATTATTAACTTTAATATGACTTCCAAAGTAATTACATATTATTTCCCCAATTACATATTTTACATTACATTCAAATTCATGTTTTCTATCGTCGTAACAAGTAAACTCTTTCCGTGAAAAATTCGTTCGCTAATCAATGTACAAATGTATGTATTTATTAGTCATGCGTTCGAAGGTAAATGATTAGTTTTTTGTCACACGAAGTTACATTATCCTGATGCATGTCATGAATTTATTCAAGATGAATGATAACTTGATAACTATTAATAATTCGCACCGATGATTTTATCGTGTACAAAATAGAATCGGGTAATTCTGCTCATGGGACTTTGGATTTGCAGAAACCTGCTTACATAGAGAATGTTAGATAAGATTAACACGAAACGTATTGACAGGGATGAATTTTGACAAGTGACAAGGATGGGTTCTCCAGATCACCGAGAAACTGTGACATTAATTTCTGATGACATTGGCTCACCAAGTGTGCAAATAATACAGAGCGATGCTCATGTAAGAGTTCTATTCGTGGGTGGCCATTAAATTGTACACATCTGGACAAAAGATCCTTTGACTCGTACATTGAAAATTCCCAGCCATGAAATTAAAAATTTTGTTTGGCGTGGTCCTTCTGGCCTTGGTTTTGGGAGGAACTTCCGCCGATAGAATTGAACCGAAACGTAAGCTAAAGTTCAATTTGTTGCATGGAATTTATTTAAAAAAATGAATTATAACTCTGACGTTTAATTTTCAAACATTTATTTAGGAGACAGGACATTCAAACTTGACGTGGCCACTCCCATAAACAAAATTACAACACAGCTTGTTAAATTTCTGAACACCCTCCAACTAAATGATCTTCTAAGCTTCTTACTCAAGTTATGGACAAACTGTCTTTCAAAGCTAATTCCAACTCCTTTTGCAGCTATGGTGGACTTCTCCAAGGTTGATTTGTCTGACCCTCAATTTCAACAGTTAGTTAGGAAAATTAAGAGGACAGACTTGGGGGAGATCGATTTGCTAGAGATATCTATTGGCGAAGAACCTTTCTGCAACACAACAGGTTTCAGAGAAGTGCATAAATTCATTTGGGTGACCGATGAACAATTGGAAGATGTGAGTTTAGGCTGTATTAAATATTTTAAGTCTCAAATAGTCAAATGCAATTTTCAATATGTCCAAGTGTCTAATTCCAATCTAAATTTCAGCTAATGAAGTTCCTGTACATTGCCAACTTCCCTCAAATCTATGACACAGTCGAAACCCTCTACAGTCTAATGGAACTGATAGGTTGCAAAGGACTTTCTACTGACCTGCCCACACGTCCGGAACCGATATCCCATAGAGCCAATCCTCTTTACAACAACAAACTTCCCAACGTTCGACAACAATTTCTTGACTCGTTACACCAAGTGGATGGAATCAATGCAGAAGAAACCTGCAACCTCATCGAATTATTCCAACTCGCTCAAAGTTCCGGTCTAATTGACCTAATTAAGCTACTTCACAATTTGATTCATGAGTTGAACACAAACCCATCAGTGCATTTCCTGGTAGGAAAAATCGCCGAACCTGTGAAGGGAAAGTCATTCAGAGAGTTGCGACTTCTCCCTCCAGTCCGAAAGGTTATGAAGAAGATACATAAGGATTTGATCGCCAACCCAGATTTCAACGAGATCTTCCAAATGATTAAAGATCTTCTGCAATTAGACTTTTTCTTGGTAAATCCGCTTGACCTCATCATTTCACTTTTTGAATTTTTAATCTGGGGAACCCCATGGCTTCCCCCAGATTTAAGTCCTTGAATGTGGACAGGAAATATTGTTTAAATGCAACGTTCGGAAAATTTACCATTATCCAATGCTGATTGATGTTGATATATTTTTTGCATCTAATAAAAATCATTAACTTTGTCATTCTCACAGATCGTTATGATATCATCATGCAAAATATTGCATTGCACAATACGGCATATTATTGATTACTTTGGATATACAAAGTCAAAGTAAAACCCGTGGACCCACAACGAACTTTGTAATTCATTTTCATGTCACGTCATTTTGGTAAACACATTCTCATCAAGTCATCAATCACACTCCATGAGCTCCATATGAAGTGAAAGGGATTTTGGAAAGCGTCATTATCATAATCATGATCGTCGTCTGATGACTTTGAAATTATCTCTGTCCTTTAAACAAAACTATTTGCTTTCCTAATACACACCATCTGGCGTCCTTTATCAATCAACACTGGAAATCTCCGATTACGCCAGCGATGGAGTCCAAAGACTCTTAACTCTGATTGTTTCATAAGAGCAAATAATTTCGGGTTAAGCAACTTTTATGATATATACTAGTTCTCCAGGATTATTTTTGTAGTAAATATGTAGTCGATTTAAAAGCATACAATGAAATCAGTCAGTAGGTTTCATTTCAGTTCACAGATTTATGATGTCTGATTAATGATATGAAAGAATGAAATATGGCAGGATTAAAAACGACAGAGATTATCCAAATCGCCGAAAATCGCTACTGCGGAGCATGTATATGGTCAAGCCCAATAATTTCATACTGCTTTTTATGACTGGTCATGGTCAAGGTCCCGGTATAGCTTCTAGTCTTCATTACCCACCAATTAGTAACTATTATTCTAAATTCGTATCACAATTCACAACGGCAACATGAAAAGTTTTGGAGCAGGACTACTAACGGCGACCGTGTTTCTATTGGTCGTACAGGATGGGTTTGCCAAAACACCGAACGATTTCAAAATCCGAAGTAATTTTAATACAGCTTTCAAATGTATTAAATAAATAAAGGCCAATTTAATACGGTATTTCACAAGTGTCTTAAAAATTTAAACAGGAACCACGGAACCTTTGGATGTGAAAACTCCCATAGAAGCAATAAAAGCGAAACTAATCCCTGTCCTCCAACCCGGTGGCGTCAACCTCAAAGTTTTGGTCGAAGCTGTTTTGCAAGTTGTTGACTGCTTAGGAATTAACTTGGGCAACCTGACAATCCCTGGGATAGGAGGACTACCGTTTTCTGTTAATTCAAAATCCAACTTAAGTCCCACAGATGACTTCGATTTTAAGGGTTTCATATTTCCCGATAATATTAACGATACAATTTCAGAGTACTGCAATTCAGAAGACTTCAGGGAAATACACGAGTTTATTTGGGTAGAAGGAGAAGAGGACGAGCGACAATTGAATGACGTAATGTTTAAATAGCTTTTCTCTAATTCAGAATAAATATTAAAACTAACAGTGCATGGCTGCATGACAATGTTTAGTGAAAATTTTCTGTTTTTTTTTTAGGTTCTAATATTCTTGTGGAGATTCGGCTACCCAGACATTTACGATAATTTACGACAAATGTATCAATTCTTTGACTGCCCCGAGGACCTGCAGGATTCACTTCCATATCCTCCTGACCTAGTAAAGGTTACGCGAAAACGTCGTTCTGCTGCAAGAACCGCACTACGAGAACAACTGAAATCAAATGAAGTTGCTCCATTGGAAGCACAATGCGATTACATGCAAATCATTACGTCATTGCTGTCATCTGGCGCCCTCAAGTTGTTGGGACTTGTGCAGGTCCTTCTTGATCAAGTCACCTCAAATTATTCCTTACATTTTCTCCTAGGCAAAATTCAAGAACCAATCAAAAGTCCACCTTTCAGACAATTTCGTTTGCTTCATCCAACAAGGAGGTTGGTTCTGAAATTGAATGATGTACTCATGGGAGATGAAAACTTTCGAGTAATTTTGATGGTTCTCAGGGATTTGCTTGGAGTAGACTTGGGCATGTTTAAAAATCTTGCCGAGATGATTATAAACATAATCGAGGGCTTCTTATGGAGTAACTGGGATCCCATGCCCCCATATCCATGATTTTATTTAATTGGTTATTTAATGAGAATAATACAATACACATTCGTACATGGAATGATGGAACAGTTTTAAGATGTCGCCACAAAATAAAACCATGAACTTTAACAACCCAGATGTTTATATTAGTTGATCGAAATAAAGATTATTTAATTTCAATGTGTTATTTCATTAAAATGTAATTGATAAAAAATCCACTAATTGATTAATAGTGTGACTAGTTTAAAATTCAAATATATGAGTAAACGGTCCATTAGTATTCATATTTAAAATCTGCCTAGCTCCATACACACCACATTCAACTTTTCCAGTCCATCCTTTCGAATCTTTGTATTGTTTAATTGTATTTACAAAAGAGTTAAATAATTCCAAGCCCAAATCTTTGGAGACGAGACCATGATACTGTGTCGTATTCCCTTTCAACTTTCCTCCCAGAGTTGCTTGAGGAATGACCAGAATATCGTAATTACAGTCTAATACTGATTTCCTTCGGGCACCTTCCCCTTCACTTTCGGGTTCGCTCAATTTTACAGTCATAACTGATTTCACTGTAATAATCCATTAAAACATTATTGTTTGTAACATTTGAAACCGACAATGAATTTTGAGTAAAATCGAGTTAAATAATAACTGACCAATGGAACTGACACGATCTAATGATGCGCCATGAAGGAAGCAAACAAATACCACCATTCCTTTCCCAATACTCACGGGCTCATCGTCAGTGTCAAACTTTAAAGTGGATTCTAAGCACTGTTGAATTACTATTCGGCAGATTTTATTTGGTGTAGCAGAAAAATTTTCTGCAGTGTTGGACACGGCTGGACTTGAGGAATTAGTGTCCATTGTGAGTTATTTCAATTGCACTGAAATTATAGTATGGTTTTATAAGTAATCTATTTTGTCTAACCAAAATTAAGGATAACTCCAATTTTGCTCAAGGTAAACTTAAATGGCTAGCTTAAATGTTGTATGATAATGTTTCACAATAAAAGTATGAATGACATACCTTCGTTTACTGCTTCCGTGGCCGTGAATAGGTAAGTTACACACACAAGTCTACCGCAAGTCTTTCTCAGTGTCAGATTTTTGCTGAATTTGCAGGCTCTGATCTTTGACCTGACCACCACGCATTAACATGACCAAGAAATCGCTGAAAAATGAAATGAGAGAGTAGTTAGACATTAAAAGTGAATCATAATATTCTCATACAACAATCAACAATAAAATTATATTTACCTGTCAAAGAAATCAATTGGCTTTCTCTTTTATTGTAAAAAGGAGTTCAGCAGTTACAGCAGTTTTTAAATGTCTGATAAGTGAAACAACTTTGTTTAGAAGCTCCAAAGAACAGTCCTGTTGGAATTTTGCTTGGAAAACTAGAGAACTTAGAAGTTCTAAGTTCAAAGTTAGAAGAACCGGCTGCGGCTGAAGTTCAGCTGAACCACTGTAAAGTAAATACGAAAATGAGATGCATACAAAACATTACTTGCCGTGTGGCCACCCGCTAGATATTTGTTGGGAACATCGAGTTGTGTCATGCACAAAGAACAAAAGCTTTCCCATCCCATAAAACTTTACTGCAAATTCATGGTGGTAGATAAACCTTGTAAAAACGACTACCCTTCTTTCTTAATTATTACTAACATCTAATCTAGTTCTAATTAAGGATTATGTATGTCATTAAGTGTCATAATACGCGTTAATATATTCTGCAAGTAGAAGGGCTTACATAATGAAGCCCGAACAGGGCAACTTGAAACAATGTAGAAATTAAGGTGTAACATAATATTCTGTACTATGTTAGTTACAGGGAAGATGTTTTAAATAAGACTTTGACTTGGGTTCAGTTATGATTACCTGAGCAATTTATTTGAGGAACAAATGAAATGGATTTTAGTGATTAATATAATCTCAGATATTTATTACAATGTCGTTTTCTACATCTAATGACCTTCGGGCTACCCACCATGGTTTAGTGTTCAATTAGCACATCTAATGTAGTAAGTTAGAGCAGAGCTCTCTCTCTCTGTCCGGATCCCGTTTTTTTAATGAATGGAGAATATTGTTTATTTTTTGTTAATGGTTGTCACGTAAATTATTTTTTGCTACGAGTTCGAGGTCAAATGCTTATCGAGTT